>JAGDYQ010000044.1:4425942-4462570 GCA_021962125.1 Bulinus truncatus | reverse complement strand
GTAGTGACCGAGTCGATTGTTGGGTCTCTGAGTGAGAGAGAGAGAGACAGAGAGAGAGACAGAGAGAGAGAGAATTAACAGTGATAACGCATTTGTTCCCATCATTCATTTTATATTGGATTATTTGCTGCAGTTTGAATTATCTTTGCTTTTGACAAGTCACCAGATCCCTATTACGGACTGGTGCCTTTGTATAATAAACAAATCTTAGTGTTGTACACACGCTTGTGGAATTGATTATTCATCACTTGTTATACGTCTAATTGTTGGTGAGACTGTGTGTGGCAGAAACACAAATATAAATACGAGTCATCATTGAGTCAGCCCTCATACTCTTAGCAACAAGCCAAGTGTGGCGTTCAGTATTTAATATATATCTATTTATAGCAGGCTCGCCAGGTAATTTAACTTAATTACCAAATCCTTAACTCTAACTCACTGGTATAGGTACTAGTATATAACAACACAACTCTTAGGAGTGTACTTTACAACACTGATTTAATGTACTATGATAATATTTTACAAGTCTAACAATCCAAGTCTACTCTAAGTATAATATATTCTATAAACTTCCCTAAGTCTACTGGGCCGCCCTCTGTTCTAAGTATGCGGGGCCGACTCCCCACTCTCTCTCTGTGGGCCGCCCTCTGTCGAGATACATTCCGCGTTCCCTTTATAAAGGCTGGCGGGGTGCGAGTGGGACCGTAGATAATCCGTGTGCAAAGGGGGGGGGGCAGCTAGCATGAGTCATTAGGGTACGGGGAATAGTAGATAATGGGACAGTAGTAGAAAGTCCGTGTGCAAAGGCAGCGAGAGCTGATAGAAACAACTTTTAACTAGTATGGAAGGGGTTAAGTTTGACCCGTTACATGGGGGGGGGGGAAGGTGCGGTGAATTCTTGGCGTAACATCTCCATGGTCAACTGATGAGGAGCGAGAGGGTCCGTATTGGCGGGGTAAATTCAAATTGGCAGTGGAGGTGGAAACGGGGAGGGGAGGGTAAATTCTAGATGTAGGTCAACTGATGAGTCACTCGCTACTGGCGGGAGGTGCGTGTGCAAAAAGGGGGGGGTGAATTCTTAACGTAACACCAAGGATACCCTCAAAGGGAACCTCAACATCTGAGGGCCCTTCTCGGGATCCTATACAGATAGGTAAATGTGTAAGCAGTTAGATGCAAATCCTTTCTTACATTTTTGTGGATCTAGCAAAGGTCCATTGGGGGATCCCCCCTATCAAATTAACATTTTGGGACCCTTGGCAAAAGTCATTTTGGCAGCGCTATGCGAAAATTCGGTTGAGGCTTCTGCTAGAAAATGTTTGGGCCCCTAATAAACTTTAAAAACTGAGGCTCTCTATTTGAGAACCCCCTAATTTTAAAATAATGTTAGTCCAGAGCAACCCCATAGCCGGGGGGGGGGCGTGCCTCCCGCTAGGTGTGGAGTGCCCCCCCCCCGGCCGCTTTAAAAGAAGAAAAAGAGAAAAAAATAAAGAAAAAATAACTAAAATGAGAAGGTAGCCCCTTGCTAGGTATTGGTGCCCCCCTGCTTACTTTGACCTGGCTACGGGCCTGGTCCAGGGCCCCCTGACAATCACTCAGATAGCCATTTCTTGTCTGTGGCAAAAATAAAAGTCTGACAGGGGCCACCTTAGCGCTTTCCATAAGAACTGTTCTGGCTAGATGGATGCATTACCTTTATTGGCTTCTACAGACACGTTTGCAGACTCTTGGGTTTCATTGTTTTGCTTGGTCAGCGGCTCGAAATTTGTTTCCTGCTTCTGTTCAAGGCTTTGAACTTTCTGCCAGACGTCAGTCTTCATTTCCGGATGGGCGTCGTCAATGACAAGCCTGCATGTACAAAAGTTCTATAATTAGAACTGACACCTATGGCTGACACGTTTGTTTTTAAATCACACTTTATCCCGGGGATCTTCAGCGAACTTAGGTCGGTTGAGGCCCCAGGCGCAGTAGAAAATATAAGACTCATAGAAAAATGATATCCCAAAAATAGGTAGGACATAGGCCTACGTTTCATGTGATTTTGAGCATTCTTGGGCCTCTCACATGTTAGGGCTTCAGTCGTGCGCCCAAACGATAGTCAATGTTACAGCGTACATTTGTTTAATCAACATCTTAATCATCGAAATATCTCTTTAACTGCCAGCCCTGTCATCAATTTCGATCATCGTCTTATTAATTAATAATCATCAGCTTAAAAACCAATTTAATCATCAGCTTAATCGTCAGTTTTATTATTATCAGTTAATTATCAGCTCAATCATTTTTTTTTATCATCAGCTCAATCAGTTTTATCAATAGATAAATCTACAATGTAATCATCAGTTTATTTATCATTCATTAGGGATTTAAAAAAAAAAAGCAAATACCTGTTTACTTCACCACTTGAAGATTTCCCATTAATGGGAGGTAACTTGTCTTTCGCGTTATCAGGAATAAACTCAACGGGATATTGCTTGTAGTATTCTTCCTTGCCAGCGATGGCTGTTTTTACAAGTCCCATAACGAGTTCCTTCTCTGTCGTTAAAAAGAAGGAGGGGAAAGGTCATGTTACATAAACAGTGTTATTTTTCACCCCCTTTTTTTTTTTATTGTTGGCCATTACTCAATATAATCATTAACACTTTCTGAGGAAACTATCAAGAGAGTTCACTATATTAAAAAAAACGTGCGTCTGGCAACACAGACTTACCTCTAGTTCCAGCTGAGCAAAGCCACGCCTGTACAGCGTTGATGTCATCTGTCTGAAGTATCTGGCACAACATGACCATGACCTAAACAAAAATTAATGTCAAAGGTTAAGAACATTTGATTAATCGTGATGAGAACCAAAGTGTCGAAATTTGGTTGTTGTTCTTCTTTAGCTCTGAATCTAAAATAACAAACAAAACAATATTTAACACGGGGTTATGATTCAAATGACTATTAGACTGGAGACCAGGTTTGGATCAAAGGATGATTTCAATAGCAGAGCTGTTCTTTGTTTTTCACTGTTATGTCATTACTGTTTTAGCTATTATGTCCCGGGCTGTTTTAAGGTCATCGTAGGCCCTAGGCAATTTCAAAGTCGTAGGCCCTCCCCCGACTTCATTTTTAATATTTTTTCAAGAATGCACCCGTACTTCTTTGCAATTTGAAATCTAAATAAACTATGAGCACGTCATATGTGACTTTATTAAGACAAAGAGCCGAAAAGTTAACATACTGTAATTTACAGATCTACAGCACTGCAGCTTGACTTGCTCAGGTGCTCATCTCACACGGTTATATATAGAGTTACTTTAATACAAACATTTTTAAATTTTACTGGCATTCTGAACTTGTTTTCACTTTATGTTCTGGCTTTCGTAGGCCCTTGAAAAGTCGGTAGGCCCTAGGCACGAGTGCCTACTGTGTCTAGTTGATAAAGCGGCCCTGATTATGTCTGATGTATAATTATAACAATTTCAATTGCATAGCAATACCAATTAAAATACCATTAAGTCGAAAAGCTCAAAGATTTGGGCCCCCTAAGTAATAAACTATGAAGACCCCCCCCCATTATAGTTTTCATTGGTTATTAAAATAAAAATAAAGCATTATAGCGTAGTTCCCCGGGTCGCAAGATTTTCAGCCCCTGTCCGCCACTGCTTGGGGGTGCTTTTTTTTTTATCAGCGATGCGCCAGACGTTCACCTACTTTGTCGATACCTAAGAACGACTCTTCACAGCTGTCAAAAGAGCATAACTGACCTCCTAATAGTTCAAAGTTCCGGAAAAGCTGCTACAACCACTCGAAAGAATGGGGAAAAAAAGTCGTGAAAAAATAAGTTGAGAACCGCTGTTCTATTCGTAAATACTGTCCTGTTACACATCAAATGCGTTTACGTGAATGTAGCCTTTTTTTTCCTCTAACTGCACAATTTTTTTCTCATTGGCGTTTGACGTAAGCGGCATTAACTTATATTTGGTGAAAGTTTTCTTTACATAGCAGAGATCCTTTTCTGCTCATTGCACAGTTTAAACGGTGCAAGTAAAGTAAAGTTATATTTACTTCCACCCAGACTGCATATATAACCCACGGTGGTTGTGAATTGCTGCCATTTAGTTGGGAAATCCAGAACAATCACGTCTGCTCAGAAAGTGTGGCGGCGGCTAATGTGTTATTTCTTTACATCCGAAGAAAAGGGGGGAAAAAAGAAACCACCAGAGTCTATATTTCCTTTCAGCTGGTCTAGTAAAACTATTTAGTGTGAGAAATGTTCAATACAAAATATCGATAGGAATATTTCACCGAATGTCAGAGATAAATGAACGGAGCGGGGGGCTAAGATGGGTTGGGGGGGGGGAGTGAACACTCGACTGAAGACTGTTTGATTAGATTTTTTTTTTTGATTGATTTCACTCTGTGTGGTTAAAATGTGTGGGAGGAATGAAAATAATCAAACGAATTTTGATTAATTTTCGTGATAAACCGGAGACTTTATTAGTTTGATTCTTTTTAATGTTTCAAAATAAAAAAAAATGAAATAAAAAAGCTTTGATTGGATCATTTGACCTTTTGAGGGAAACCATTAAAATATTATAGAACACAATAAGGATTTTTTTTACTTACCCCCCCCCCTTTCGCATTATGACATTATATGACGAAGTTCATGTCCACCCCCCCCCCGGGCCCCTAATTATATAAAAATAGAAACTCCCATCCAGTTCTAAGAAAACATTCGGTATTGATTTATCTTTATCATCCACTTAAAAAAAAATAAAAAGTCCCATATATAACTAACAGTAACTATCACCAGCCGTCCTTGTGTAACGGATTGTAACAAACCCAGAATCCCTCTGACTCATCCACATGCTCTGCATAAATATTGGAAACCCCACTAATACTTTACAAATAACAGTTTAGTTTGTTGTGTATTGTTTTGTTGTTTGGAAAAAAAATCAATATTGACGAAGTATGACGATCGAACACTTACAGATATTTTTTTTTTTTATTTTGTTATTGATGGCCGAACTTATTGGTCATTTATATCCATTTAAGTCGTTACTCGAGCTTCTATTACAATAAAAATCATGGAAGCGTGAAAAACAGCTAAGTAGGGATAAAGACAAAGACTTGGTCGCATCTGCCTTTACTCTTACAGTGTGTTTTAATTAAACATTTTGTGATCATGTTATAAATAAATACGATATGCAAAATGGCAGAACAAAACTGAAGTTTTGACATGAGTTCAAGGCACCGGTCTCACCTGGCAGGTCAAGCTGACCCCAGACGTTCAGGTATTGATTGCATTTAACAACAACAACAGTAGACGTGCGTGCGATATATTCACTGGCCGTGTGTGTGTGTGGGGGGGGGGTGCTATATTCTACCCTCCTCCCAACTATTGTATAATAAAATCAACTTTGTCCCTTCATAACTGAATCCAGCTATACGAATCCAATAAACCACGTTGCTGTGCCGGCTTACAGGTGCGTTGAATACAAACATATACATTAATCCCAATTCGAGGCACACGCTTTTTGTCAAGGCGACTTCAAAGCAGCGGCTTTCAATCTATATTCTTAAGACCACCCTCCACTCCCACCCCTTGCCTTTTTTTAACCTCCCCCTTCTTTGTTGTTGTTGTGAAATGGTCTTTTTTTTTAAAATCACGAGTTTAAAATGTAACAGAACATCCATCATATACAGTGTGAGAATCTCGACACGTAAAGGGATATACTGTCTCTGAAATCAGTGGTCAAGTAAGATTTACTTAACCCTACAGTTCCCCATGATTCATATATGAATCAACCATATTTTCTCATTATTATAATATTATTATTAACTTTGGCCTAAAAAGGTGAATGTATTTAATTAATATGAAGCGGCCAATGGCGAGTGTTCTGTGGGGCACTTTCAAGCTGCGCTTTAATTAAAAAAGAAAAATTGTAGTCTTGTTACAGTTAGGCGACAAAGAAATCTATTATCAACTCCCCCACCCCCACCCTTTTTCAGACGCGGGGTGTTTAAATGCCACATCTGAGGCCTCCACAGACATGAGGTTCCTGGAAAGATGAAATATTTGTCTCTTAATCCCACAGCATACCGCCGATATTTGTCCAGATTTTTGTCACGGGTTCGATCAATGTCTCTAAGCCCACTCGGTTTAAAAATGGCATTTCTGTGGAATATGGGGACGGGTGGTCGTGCGGTGTAGAGCGCTCGACTGTCGACCGGAGGGTCCCGGGTTCGAATCTCAGTAAGATTTTTTCAGGTCATGGTGATAGTCCCCAAGTCCACCCAGCTTTAAATGGGTACCTGACATTAAGTTGGGGGAGTAAAGGCGGCTGGGCGTTGTGCTAACCACACACAATCCCTTTATATGCAGAGGTTATAGAAACAGATGAATTCTACACTTCATCTGCCCCGATGACCCATTAGGGTTAAGGGAACTTTACTTTACTATTTCTGTGGAATAGTGAAGGCGGCTGGGCATTGTACACGTATTATCAAAATAATTCCTTAGAAAATTGTGTTCCAAACTTTCGACATCTGTGTATGCCTTTTTTTTTGTTTTCGTAATACTGAGTGCCCCTAGTGAGAAAAAAAATTGCATATATTGTTTTTACGATCATGGTCTCCCCTTCCCCCCCCCCCCTCTTCCCCAAATTTTATTGTTTTCGCTTTAGATGTGCATGTTTATTCAATGTTCTCTGCACTGTGCAGCGCGTACCCCGGTAGAACTCTCCACGCACCACCCGGGGTACGCGTACCAAACTTTGGGAAACACTGGCTTAGAATACTTATTGTTATCGTTTGTTAAAGCGGAATATTTAGACAGCTGTTCGCATGTTACAATAGAAGTAAGTAAAACCTTGACAATATTTAAAAAAAAAATACGGAACGCATGTGTTTCATGGACCCTCCCCCCCCCCAATAGATTTTATGGCTCCGGAGCCATGTACCATCTGGACTCCATCTTCTCGGGTATGCCTTCACGAGCTTCATAAGTGGAATATCGAAAAAAAAAATGTTTGTTAACCGATAATAAATCATTACGCATGACCAAACACAAATGGAAGCACTTAATGAAGTAAGTACACAATCTGTCTAGATCTTACTATGTTCTCAAGATCCGGATCAGCGGAAATATGCTGGAGGTTGCCGGTCAAAAACTGTTGATTGCCGCGGCCTCGCCTTGAGCCGCTCCTGGACATGGCCCTAGAGGGCGGCGGGATGAGCCTCCCTGTGTCTGGGGAGTACATGGTTGACCGCGGGCGTTTTTCTTCCTCAGGTCTCTGTTGACTGGCCAACTCTCTCTGTAGGATCTCATTATCTTCTAGCAGACTCCTGGTGAATGCCGTCAGTTCATCCCGCCAGGCTTCTGTCACCGGAACTGTTGCCATAGAAACAAAGTAAATCAAAAGCTCAGATTTAGAAGTTACGGAAAAAAAATGAAACAAAGAGCCGTGTGAAATTTTATTGATTATATTTAAAAAATAGCTAATGAGAGATCATTAATTGACTTTGTTAATTAAGTGGCAGATTAAAGGGATGCTTCTATTTTGTTTGGTCCAGAATTGTTAAGTAAATTTTTGTTGGTGAAATTGAAAATAAATTTGGGGCTCTAAAAACATTCTTTAATCATTTTCAAAAATACTGAATCTTAACGGGATAAAAATATTTAAAGAAATGTGGATGATTGAAAAAAAAATTAAAGCCGGGGTTGTTGTTTTTTTTTTGACAGGCTCCGACTAGTAGCCTACCTTTGCCAAACCTCCCGCCCCACATTCACCTTCTAAAGGTGGGGTGGGCAAACTTTTAAAGTCTCGGGCCACATTGAATTCAGTGATCGATTTAATTTTAAAAAAAAACAGTGCTGGGGATGAAACAAAATTTCTGCAGAGCCGGGGATAAATTTCTATGGTTTCATCCCCGGCAGGGATATATTAGCTAAAAAAAAAAAAGTAAAGTTCCCTTAGCCCCAACGGGCCATCGGGGCAGATGAAGTGTGGAATTCATCTGTTTCTATAACCTCGGCATATGAAGGGATTGTGTGGTTAGCACAGCGATCAGCCGCCTTTACTTCCCCAACTTTAGTCAGGTACCCATTTTAAAGCTGGGTGGACATGTGGGACGACTTTGCACCAAATTTCACCTGGAAAAATTCCATGGGCTTCACCGCGGATCGAACCCAGGACTCTCAGGTCGACACTAGTCGACAGTTGAGTATCTACACCACTCGGCCACCCGTCCCACATATTAGCTAAAGCATAACATAAAAGTCTAGTGGCAGGCCGCGGGCCAGATTTCACCCGCGGGCAGTAGTGACTTTCCTAAAGCGTGGCCCCGTGTGCTCGCTGGCTTTTTGTTGATCTTTCTCAAAATATATAGGTCAGTTTGAGCCACAGTTCAGTGTTTTTAACAGTCGAACATAATGTGATATATTTAGCCAGCCCTATGTCTCATTTAGGTTTGTAAAATGCACATATTTCGTAAACAATTTTTACTTATGCAGATATTGATTTTAAAAAAAAATGGAAGAGGTGATTCTTATCAAGCCACTTAAAGATAGACCTTCAATGGCTATAACCCCCCCCCACCCTGACACCCCCTCATAGCCATGATCCCCCTTACCTTCCAATCTAAGTTTAATCAGTACAAATTAATTGTGTATATAGTCGATCCCTTTTAATATTAGAAACAACAACTTATAAATCTCTCCGGAAAGAAAAATGTATATTACATTAGGTCCTCCGTTATCACATACACATGCATGGAGAAAGAAACGTATTTCTCATATTAAGATTTGACCACACACACACCCTTTCGTATAATGAAATAAAGAAATATTGGAGAACAAGGAGAAATGTTCGCCTGAAAAAACAAAAAAAAAAAAATTCACGTTGACCTGTGAACTTAAAGTGCTTTGACAGACTTAATGCCCCCATTTTTTATATCCTATCTAAATTTTTATAATAGGCTGAAATTACTACGGATTGGTGGCACCTGCTACCACTACCCTGGCATGCCATTCTCCCCCCCCCCCCCACACCTTAGGTAAAGTAAGTTCGGGTTAGAATTACAATCAATAATCTTTCGCGATCTAAATATTTTATCGGCTCCTTTTTTATTGATAAATGATTATGGCTTAGTGTATTTGTAATGAGGCACTAGTAGGAATGAAATACGTCATGAGTAGGGGGGAAAGACAATGTGTTGAGGTATTGCTCACTGGCTGACTATCTCGTTTTATTATGTTGAGTTTTATAGTCACTTCCATGAAATTTTTATCAAGAAAAAAAAACCAAAAGAACAACCAGTAACAACAAAGAATTGAACTTAAGAAAGAAACGAAACGACATTAGAGTAAGAAAGGAAATGTATACACTGTGAGGTTTGGCTAACTCAAGGGAAAGGGTGCGTCTCAAAAAAAAAATTGCTATGGGTTAAATTACTTTGCTGTCGAATGACTTATCCATTGGTGCGTGTGTGTGTGTGTGCGTATGTTAATTAGAGGGACCCTATCGGTGTAGGTTGTCGAACCCAAGATTAGCAGGGGGGGGGTCAGCCCTAGCGAATTACGATGGGATGTTGTCTATTTATCCTATGATGAGCCTTTAGTCTCTATTAGGAGCATTTTGTAAGGGGGGGGGCTTTCTACACCCCTAACATAAGGGATTTGAACCCCGCATCCTGCGACGACACACATCGCGGCGATGTAGAGCCGCCTTTGTGACCCTAGGCAGAGACATTCAAGTATATTTGTGGGCCCCGTTCAAGTCCTTGTCGGGGTCTTTTAGAACAAGATGTAATAGACATTAACACTGGAAGGGGGCGGGCCCTTCTTTTGTAGTGGGGGGCCCTATGTTGCCTAGTTAGCCTGTCTATAAGAATGTCTCTTTCGGGGATCTCGTGACCCAAATTCGAGTCCGAGATCGAGATGTTTTGACCTAATTCTTAGAGCTAAATATAATCGTTGATATTGGCTGGGCCACTTTGCAGCACCGGCGCAGATGCCTCGACTGTCTTAGAGGCCCCGTCGGGCGGTGTTATTTTTTTTTTGTTTAATAAAATGACTGAGAAAATTGGTGGGTGGGTGAGTGTGATCACTGTGGACCAGGTTGGTGGAGATCATCATGGGGGGGGGGGGGGGGCAGATAAGCTAACGACAGTCCTGACGCCGGGACCAACGTGTAGACAACCATGGCGAGGTCTAAAGAAGACATCACATATGTGTCCAAACTGAAATCTCGGTGCTTAAATATGATCTTCTTGTATTAAAGTTGAGCAGATAAAGTTCCTAGATTTAACGTTTAGAGCTGGTTCTATAAACTGCAGATTTGATTGCTTTATGCTGTGCAGTGCAAGATTTAGGTATAAGCTACACAATCTATAGCTTATGCCCCCCACCCCAAAAGTCAGAGTGAGCAATTGTCATATATACTTAAATATTTGACACTAACATATGATATATGGACTTATAAAGGGCCCCTTATCTCAAATAGCTTAGGGCCTTATCAAGTCTAAATCCGGCACTGATGCTGTGGGTTAGGCTACGTGTTAAAATCCCACCGATACAAGCAAACTTACAGATCTCTTAAAAGGCGCCTCCTTCGCAAACTCTTTTATATTGATGATAGAAAACAATGGATTCAACAAATTACAGCATTTTTTTTTAATTTGTCACAAACAACTGCCAACTAGAGATGTGGATCACAACGACACAACAGACTGGTCAAGGCCATGAGAGTGTGTGAGCAAAATATCAAATTTAGAACCCTTTTGTTTCAATAACTCTACAAGCTCAAGACGTTATAACTTGACCTTTTACAAATTGTAAACATTGCTGAAGTGACCATTGACGTCATTACATAGTTTTAAAATAAAAAAAAAAACAAAGGAAAATGTCAGAGTGTAAAATCAGATGCCACTTAAAAAATATAGTTTGAAAAGAAAAACAACAATCTCTCTTTTTTTTTTTTTGTATCCTACGTCTATAGACCCGCGGTTTTCAAACGGTGGTACGCGTACCCCAAGGGGTGCGGGGGAAAGCTTATGCAGGAGGTAAGCAGCGACATACAATTTTTGTTTAAAACAACCCAGAACTTTAAGCGCTTACGTGTGAAGGGTACCGGCTTGACATACTTTCACACTCTTCGGGGTACAGTCGCGGAAAAGGTTGAGAACCTGCGGCTATAGGTTCCTGTAAGCCCCTAGGGTCGCATCGGGGCATAATTCATCTGTTTCAGTAACTTTGGCATATAAAGGGATTGTGTGGTTAGCACAACGCCCAGCCGCCTTTATTCCCCCCACTTAAAGTCAGGTACCCAGTTAAAGCAGGGTGGACTTGTGGGCATTCACCAGGACCTGAAAAAATCCCAAGGTTCTCACTGAGGTTCGAACCCGGGACCCCTGCGGTCGACATTTGAGCGCTCTACATGCATGACCAACCGTTCCATGTATCAGATTAGGGGGCCGCAGGATATGGTTTTGTTACAGAAGTAATGTCGTGTGGAGGGGTTTTCGCTGTCGGGAGGGGGGTGTCACGGTGGCTACTGGTCTAGTCAAGTTATATATATGAGCGCTACTGGTGTCATGATGTGCCACCCAGTCCAAAATTCTTTGCCCCAGATTTCTGTGTTGGGGAGTCATTAGCTTAATTGCCAATGCTGAATGTGTGTGTGTCTCTGTGTAGCGTAAACACACACACACACCACACACATATATGCATGATTGGCTGGGCTTTTGACATTGTTTCCTCCACACATTGACATTTTGTGTAGTGTAATCAAATCGTCAAGCTACTGTTAGCAGGAAAGACGTTAAAATTCTAGGTCAACAAGGGACCGTAGGAAGAAGGGGATTGGGCGAGTGTGTGGTAGCGTGTCACAAATCAAAGCCAATTAAATCAAACGAAGCGTGTCGCATTTTAACACAATGACTTGTAACATTAATTCTCCAATGAAGCGTTGTTAAACAGTGTAAAGTAGGCCTAAATGTATTTTGCAACAACAATATATATATATATATATATATATATATATATATATATATATATATATAATAACAGAACCATTTGAATCGTCATAAAATTGCAGATGTGTAAATGTGTAGGCTGTCTTTGTCCGGACTGCATGAAATTTTCTTTTAATCTTTGAGTAATGAGAAACTATTAAATACCCCAGCTAACAATACTAACAAGGTAGAATAATAACCTGAGTGAATTTTTTTTTCGAAACTATGATTGCCAAATATAATTTCAATTTTTTTTTGGGGACTTTTTGCCATCTATATAACATAGGACATTATAATATACTAGCTGTACCCTGCAAAACCTTTGCATAGAGTTATATCCTCTTAGGCTTGATCGGTAGGCTATGTTATTTTTTGGTTTCGGGCAGATCCGAGGTTTTTCTCGATTGTATTGTAAACTGGAATACTGTTGTATGAATTCTTTACTTTCGATTTAACGCAGAACCCAAATCGCTAGCTCTCCGTGTCTTGTAAATCAGTGGTCACCACTCGCTGCTGACCGGCCAACGTTTGATAATTTCACTGTGGCCCGCTAGGAGAGGGAAAGGGGGGGGGGTGATTATTCATAATCACTTCTAGAAATCATAAAGTGACCATATATATGATAACTTTGTGCCATTACTTCTACATCTACGCAAGACTTGGTCAGTTAAGACGGTAAGATTCAAACCCTAATCCTACCCGAGCTACATGGAATGTATACCTCTTTCACGCCTTTTATTTCTATGATTACCATCAACGATTGTGCGAACCTAGGCGCCTTTTAAAAAACACGGATTGGTGGATTTGAACACGTGATCTGCAGCTTAAAGCAATCAAATCGCCACGAGTCAACTCTTGTTTATAAAATCACATGCAATCGTTAACTTAGGAACAGTTCTAATTTTAATATTTGACTTTCCTATTGTGGTTAGGACATCACTCTGTTAGCTCAGATATATACGCTAGATTCCTGGTGATGAATGAATTAATTTTTTTAACCCATTTAGGAAAATATGGTCTCAGTGAATGATATTATAAGTAACTAGCCTAGCCCAGTGGTTCCCAAAGTGTGGTACACGCAGCCCTGTAGCCAAGGGGGCACTGGGGGGCCGTGCCCCCCCCCCCGCTAGGTGTGGAGTGCCCCCTTCCGCTTAAAAAAAGAAGAAAAAGAGGAAAAAATAAAGAAAAAGTAACTAAAATGAGAAGGCGCCCCCTTGCTGGGTATTGGTGCCCCCCTGCTTACTTTGACCTGGCTACGGGCCTGGGTACATGTACCCCATGGAACATGCGAAGATTTTGTCGAGGGTACGCGCTGCACCGGGCTGCGAACATGGGGTAAACATGGTCGGCTAAAGTGAAAACAATGAATAGAGGGGAAACCATAACCATACAAAAAATAATACAGTGGATTCCGCTTAATTGGGACACCGCTTAATTGGGACAGCCGCTTATTTGGGACAAATCTCAAAGAAACCAAACCAAGAAACCAATAGTAAATTTGTATGTTTAATTGGGACAGCCGCTTAATTGGGACAAAAAACCTCGGTCCCGATGTGTCCCAATTAAGCGGAATCGACTTATATGCTAATTCTTTTGTTTGTTTGTTGTTTTTTTACTAGGGGAACTCAGCATTATGAAAATAAAAATAAAGGGGGGGGGGGTTACAAGGATGTCGAATGTTTGGGAAACACTGATCTAACCCAGCGGCGTAGCGTGGGTAGCGGCCGCCCAGGGCGGAAGACGATTTTGCCGCCCTCTCATTTAGGTATTTCGATTTAATCTATACATTTTTGCCGCCCCCCCCCCTAAAAAGTAATAAAAAGTGCCGCCCGGTGCGAACCGCACCCACCGCCGCCCCCCCCCCTCCTAGGTACGCCACTGATCTAACCCATCTATAGATCCAATACCTTTTTTTTTTTTGTAATCCATTTTTTTTAAATAACTGCATGGCACTGCATGATCCTGCATGGAGGAATGCATTATTTCCCAACTACACCTAGTTATCGTGTTACGCATTAACAAAAAAAATTTTGTTTACATGAACTAGATTGCCCTGCAAACAATAATTGAGTGTATGACGTTATTTGAAGACTCGGTTCTTTGTGTGTGTGTGTGGGGGGGGGAGAAGTTTTGAGAGATGGCCAACTGATTGGACACGACAATCGTGACCTGTTTGGGGACAACTGTCACACTCGCTGCTCAGTGGGGAGCTGCCAGACCAATCAATGCAGATATCCATGTCACGTGATGGGGAGGGGTGACTCTGAAGGACTTAGGAAACATATACTAGTTTGTTTTTTTTAATCTAAGGGGGGAAAAAAAGCCACAGTAATTTTCTTTTGATTGATTTATGATTGTATTGGTGTATGTATTATTTCCTATGTATGGATAATTAATAATTATATTTACGTAGCGCTGTATTAACTGGTGTATTCAAAAGTTTACCTTTATCACGTTTTCATTTTTTTTTTAAAAAAAAGCTAATATTACATGCAGGGCCATTCTTAAGTACATGTATATGGAGGCCATAAGAGGAGTTTTCAGAGATGTTTTAAGGCCCTGGGCAAAAGTACTTGGTGGGACCCACTTAGTATCCGATTTAATATGAACTAATACTTTAAATGGTTCTTTTATGCAGTTGGGGGGGGGGGGAGAGAGAGAGAGAGGATAAGCGGTTACATATTCAATAGAAATTAAATTAGCTGAACATGTTTGGTTCCTTTTCCCCGGACACGTCATACATACAGAGGTTATCTTTATCCTCCACTTCCCCAGGTATAAAATGATAATAACTGCATGTACATATGTAGTGTAGTAAGAATAGCCTGCAACTTCCCCAGGTATAAAATGATAATAACTGCATGTACATATGTAGTGTAGTAAGAATAGCCTGCAACTTCCCAGGTATAAAATGATAATAACTGCATGTACATATGTAGTGTAGTAAGAATAGCCTGCAACTTCCCCAGGTATAAAATGATAATAACTGCATGTACATATGTAGTGTAGTAAGAATAGCCTGCAACTTCCCCAGGTATAAAATGATAATAACTGCATGTACATATGTAGTGTAGTAAGAATAGCCTGCAACTTCCCCAGGTATAAAATGATAATAACTGCATGTACATATGTAGTGTAGTAAGAATAGCCTGCAACTTCCCCAGGTATAAAATGATAATAACTGCATGTACATATGTAGTGTAGTAAGAATAGCCTGCGGTTACCTAGACCTACTCGTGGGATGGCCTTCTCTCTGAACGGGTAACTGTTGAGACCAGTGAAGTATTGCAGCCCGGTGATGGTGTTGATGGGTAGCATCTGGCTGTTGATGTTGATAGCGTTCACCGGTATTCGACCTCTCCATGTCTGAAAAGTAGAGAAGTCATGCCGCGTTCATATTTCATTTAAGAATAATGCTGATGATAATAATATAGCTACTATTTATATCATGTGACAACTACTGACCAGTACATGTACACTCTGTGGTACATGTAGGCCTCCAGTACATGTACACTCTGTATTTATATATTTTGTCCAATTCCCCCCCCCCTCCCTTTTTTCCAAATATCACGAAAATTCTCTGCCTGAGACCTAGAATGACTGCAAAAGTTCACAGTCGTGTACAAATAGCAACTGTCGATCTCTTTAGTCGGAGTCATGCTACAATACTTAAAGAGCTAGAAGAGTAACTTTACCTTGAGTTTCGTGTTGTCGAAGTTACTAGGTGGGAACTGCAGTGAGTACCTTGGATTGGCGAAATATCCGTCGTCGTTGACAGTACAGATGGGGACATCTAGAAGGCCTGGAGACAGTGAATGTTTTATTTCGTTTACTGAAGCCACGCACTCGAAATACACAAGAATAAACAATTAAAAGTTCCCTTAGTCCTAAAGGGCCATCGGGTCAGAGGAAGTGTAAAATTCATCTGTTTCTTTAACCTTGGCAAGTAAAGGGATTGTGTGGTTAGCGTAAAGACCAGCCGCCTTTTCTTCCCCAACTAGAGTCAGGTACCCATTTAAGACTGGGTGGACTTGTGGGACTTTTAACCAACTTTCACCAGGACCTGGAAAGATTCCCTTGGTTCTCACCGAGTACCGAACCCAAGCCTCTCAAGTCAACAGTTGAGCATCACTGCTCGGCCATCCGTCTGACAAACCTAGGCGTACAATTATTCCCACATTGAAATTGGCAAAAAAATATAAAACATGGAAGGTATATTCCTGCTTAAAGGAATAAAACATGCATATAACATGTTAACTGCCAGCGCTTTATTAGGTATTAAATAGTTTCACTTACCTTTAAAATGTCTGACCCTAGTCGGGTGGGGGTTATGTCTGGTAAAAAAAGAATTGTGACTGAGCTGCCCGAACCTGAACCCTCCTTGTGTCTGTGGGCGGAGTTCATCTTTCTTGAAGTGGTCCACGGGGACTGTCGGACCGTGGGACAGCTGATCGCGAATGAGAAGGTCTCCGTCACTTGGTCTGAATACCTCGGACAGGGCCATCTGTGGAGCTGCGTACAAATAGGGTGTGCAAATAACTAGTTGAGATTAAATCATGCACGGTACAATTTTATGGTAAGATAGACAGACGGGCATGCGCGTAGACACACAGACAGGCAGTAGACTTAAGACATATAAATGTTTATAGAAAGACGTAATAAGAGATGGGCATAAAGACGAACGGATAGATAAATAGACACTGAGACAGACTAATATAAAGATATAGATAAATAGATCTTCAGATGGACAGGTAGGCATACAGTCCAACAGATAGATAGATAGATAGATAGATAGATAGATAGATAGATAGATAGATAGATAGATAGATAGATAGATAGATAGATAGATAGATAGATAGATAGATAGATAGATAGATAGATAGATAGATAGATAGATAGATAGATAGATAGATAGACAGTGCTGGTGATCTTCTTGGCGAAGGAGTTCAGCAAATCGAGTGTCGAACTTGATTATGGGTAAAGTCATGGAAATCTAGATATCCATGGTAAAGTAAAGACATGATCAAAGTCATTTTGAATTCATATGTTTAATAGTCAGTCAAATGAGAACATGGCCGGTTAGCAATTTACTTTTACTCAGTTTCAATTGCGATAATTCATTTTTTAATTTCTCATAAAAAAACTCTACAAGACTATTTATTATTGTTTTAATGTCTTGTTTCTTTTTTTTTAACTGTTCGCAGGTAAAGTCATCTATAAACCTTCAATACACAATCATTAATTAATTTATTAAGGAAATAGGGCCTATTCATTTTATTTAAATCTGCTTTTTTTTAAATTTAGAGTGATTCATATGTTGGCTGATAGGTTGGCTTCAAGTAGTTCGCGATATCGTTCCTAACTTCCAATGAAGCTTACACAACAATTAATATATTTGCTTTTTTATTCTGTGTTTGATGCAGGCCCGTAGCGTGCGGAGGGGCCAGGGGGGCCAGGTCCCCCCTGCGTTTTGTCTGACCCCCCTGCTTATTTGTTCTACTTAGTAAAATGTATTACCTGCCCCCCCCCCTGCTATTGCCTGGCCCCTGCTGTAGAATGCCTGGCCCATCCTGTAGAATTTTCATGCTACGGGGCTGGTTTGATGTTTTTTTTTGTGTGCCTATGAATGTATACAAACAAGCCATCATGGACATTCTTAAACCATCCTCCACACCCACACACACATACACACCACACAAACACCTGTGCACATTCACCTGTACACAAACACATGTACACAAACACCTGTGAACAAACATCTGTACACAAACACCTGTACACAAACACATGTGCACAAACACATGTGCACAAACACCTGTACACAAACACCTGTATAAAAACACCTGTGCACAAACGCCTGTTCACAAACACCTGTGCACAAACGCCTGTACACAAACACCTGTACACAAACACCTGTACACAAACACTGTGCACAAACACCTGTACACAAACACATGTACACAAACACTGTGCACAAATACATGTACACAAACACATGTACACAAACACCTGTACACGCAAACACATGTACACAAACACATGTACACAAACACTGTGCACAAACACCTGTACACAAACACATGTACACAAACACTGTGCACAAACACCTGTACACAAACACATGTACACAAACACCTGTACACAAACACATGTACACAAACACCTGTACACGCAAACACCAACACAACTGGAACTGATTGCCACTCTACTATCCACCCACGACACACTTCATTAAACACAGGCCTTACATTTGAGCCAAACTTGCGAGGATCAGCCAAGCGTGAAGCCACAACGGTCAAATGTGGTCCAATATTTGCGTAGGTTCTAAAACAAAATCGACGAAATCAAACAACGTGTGAGCACTTTTTTTAAACAAACAAAATGGTGGCTGAAATAAATAATACAGATAATGCTCACTCATTGTTTAAGTAGGTAATTGTATGAAGTTGAGTAAATTAATGTCAAGAAAAAAGAAAAACTGGGAAAGATGAAGAACAACCCCCCCCCTCTTCTTCCCCTTACCTGTTCAGTTATCATTTCTCATGCTAATTTCAAAATACGACCAGCTAGACTGAACAAAACCCATGACTAATTGTCATTATCAATGACATAACCTGATAATTAACTTTTTTTTTTGTTCAAGTAGGATAGAAGAAATTAAAACACTCAGTTTGGCTAAATTTGATTGACGTCTGCTGCACTCGAGACAACGAGAAAATCCATATTATGAGACCCATCGAAGCAAAAAAAAACAACAATGTATCGATGTGTAAACCAAAGACCACAAAGACCACGTGATTTCTGTTAAATCGATCAGTTGGTATTGGGAGCTAGAATGTTAATTTAGCGTAGTAATGATAAGATATGCAATAATATATAAGACTTCAACATGTGTTGTACAATAATACATAAGACCTCAACATGTGTTGTACAATAATACATACGAATTCAACATGTGTTGTACAATAATACATAAGACCTCAACATGTGTTGTACAATAATACATAAGACCTCAACGTGTGTTGTACAATAATACATAAGAATTCAACAGGTGTTGTACAAAAATACATACGACTTCAACAGGTGTTGTACAGCTAAATTAAACGTAGCATCGGACGGGAGTGTTATTTAAAATATAGTCAAGATATGAGGTGCCCAAATCTAGAGACTCCAACGATGTTTTGTTGTTGAATGAAAAGTAGTATCAGGCACTTTAAAGCACAAACCAAATTGTGATTTACTAGTTACTAATTCATAACATGATGATACGGGTGGGTCGTAGAGTAGAATGAGACGGCGAGCAACTCTAGTGGCTACTCTAGTGGCTACTCTAGTGGGTACTCAGTGGCTACTCTAGTGGCTACTCTCGTGGCTACTCAGTGGCTACTCTAGTGGCTACTCTAGAGGCTACTCTAGTTGCTACTTTAGTGGGTACTCAGTGGCTACTCTAGTGACTACTCTAGTGGCTATTCTCGTGGCTACTCAGTGGCTACTCTAGTGGCTACTCTTGTGGCTACTCTATTCCAACTCTATGGCCCTCGTGGACAATTCGGCCGATGTCTTTAAATGTTCATATGTCAGTGACATTGACAAATCAGCGATGTCTAGAAATTAATTAACGTGTAAAATGTCAGTGTATGGTTGTGCGTGGTGTGTGCGTGTGTGTGGGCGCGTGTGTGTTTTATTTCCCCATGTAATTTTATTTGTTACTATCGATTCGATATCTGAATCTTTTTGTTTGTTCTGGTGTCGTTTACTTCATCGATCTGTTGCTGTGACTTCCGATCGACCCCAGGCCAGACAGTGAGCAGTTGGGGGTCATTAGTCTCAGGGTGAAAGGAGAAGAACTTTGACCTTCCCCTCAGTCCTTTTTTTTTCAATAAGGTGTGGGTGTGTGTGTTGGGGTCGTGTTTACCTAAATAATTTTATTTGAAGCTGCCATAGCTTAAACTATGATATCTCGGTTGTGGTTAAACGCTAAAAAGTGCCACATTTATAAACTTCTAGATAAATTTGTTTGTAGGGTAATAGATAAAGAGGGGGAGGGGGGAAGAAAGAGAAAGAGATTTATCCATATCTGTTTCAGTACAGTGATATTTATATATTTTAACGTAAACCCTTTTCTATTCGCATTGTTATTTTTTAGCAGCAGTTTTGGTTTGTTTACCATTGTGATAACTTCACAAGCGAGACCAAAAAAAAAACACTCTGCAAAAACAGCGGAAATGCAATCTGTTTTTGTTATATATATATATATATATATATATATATATATATATATATATATATACAGTGCTTTTTTCTAGCGAAAAATGTTTGGGAACTCATTTCACATCTGTTTTTTAACTTATGTCAGAAAATACTATAATAGTCTATAATTGAATTTTCCACTGAACACACATTTTATTGTAATGGATATTTAAAGAAATAAACGTTTTTATAAGAAAATTAGAGACTCAAAGAGTTTATTTATAATAAAAACCGACCTGACTATATAGTTTATGTGGAAAAATGTATTCTACTGTATTATGATTCTGGTACCGTATTAGGCTTTAAAACAACTTCCAGAGTTTTCTCATGTTTTCATCTGACAAATCATCTCGGATTCTTTTCTTGCTTTGTGAGTCTAGAGCTGAATGTCTGCCTCGAAGCAGCCAAGAGTCTACGTACATTTTTTATTTTCTATAATATACAATAATTCAAAAATTTAATTTTTTTTTCTCGAAATTTATATAATTTTTATAATATTCAGTTTAAAATTTTATTTCGTATAATTGTTTAATATGTATTCTTTCGTTATAGCCTACCGTATAACCTGCTTGATCTGAAAAACGTTTCTGCTTGAAAAAAAATATTTTTTTATTACAAATCTGGCCCAAAAAGCTATGGGAACTCAGCTCCCATGAGTTCCCACTGAAAAAAGCACTGTATGTATATATATATATATATATATATATATATATATATATATATATATATCGAGTTTTTTGGGAGATGGGCCCTAAATGGTAAGTTACTAAGCAAAGATTCTGATTGGTTTAAAAAAAAAAAAAGATGCATTGTGCGGTAACCCAACCAACATTTAAAATAAGGTATTACTGGCTGTCAATTATTTCGATGTTTTTTTTTTGTCAAAAAATAACACGAGCACTTATAGTTGTTATAGTTAAAAAAGTTCTTGGGCATATCCAAACTAGAAGACCAATTTGCCTCCCCCCCCCTCCCCAATTCTGATCAATGAGGATGGCCCTACTCGGTACAAAATCGTATCAAATGTGTTGATAATAAATCTAGACAATTTATATCACAAATTAACTCATTTTGGTAAAGTGGGGGGGGGGGGACAATTATAAGACATATTAATATTTATCACTTATTCATAAACTAACATCAGGGGCCACAACATGTACTTTTGGTTAGGCCCCCCAAAAAACTTGGTAAATTATCTCCCTTAGGACCCCCCCCCCCCTTAAATAAACAACTAATTACTTCTCTTCTTATACTTTCACAAACTCATCAAGACCTTTTTTCTTTCACAAACTCATCAAGACCTTATACTTTCACAAACTCATCAAGACCTTATACTTTCACAAACTCATCAAGACCTTATACTTTCAAAAACTCATCAAGACCTTATACTTTCACAAACTCATCAAGACCTTATACTTTCAAAAACTCATCAAGACCTTATACTTTCAGCAACTCATCAAGACCTTATACTTTCACAAACTCATCAAGACCTTATACTTTCACAAACTCATCAAGACCTTATACTTTCACAAACTCATCAAGACCTTATACTTCCACAAACTCATCAAGACCTTATACTTTCACAAACTCATCAAGACCTTATACTTTCACAAACTCATCAAGACCTCATACTTTCACAACCACATCAAGATCTTTGTGTGTTTAAAACAACAACAACATATAAATAAAAGCATAAACGGAAAATGTTGTATTGTATTTCATTTCCCGAATATTTTTTTTGAACTATTGAACAGACACAAGCAAATCGAATATCGATCTTTCCCTCCATTACTGGTTCTTGAACAAAAAAAAAAAAGAAATCGATCATTCTTTTTATTATGTGATGGCCAACTTGGCTTGTTTTATTTTTTGTTATTATTTTCTTTTTAAGTTCCGCTCTACTGGGTGACCTGGCCATTGTTCCGTCGTCTTTGGTCGTAGAGTTTTTTACTTGTATGTTCTGCGTGACATGCTGGGGAGGGATGGGAAATTGATGACATGAAATAGGAAAAGGGCAAGCGATGTTTTAGGTTTTCAAGGCAGGTAACTCTGTCCAAACAAACATACCTTCTTTTGTGGGTGAACGCTTAACATTGATTCAAAGATAATTTAAAGCAAAAATTAAAAAATTCTTCTGGAATTTGATTTAGAAACATTTCATCTAAAACAACTACTTATAGAAGAATTTACAAATATTTAGCTATCTGCTATTTCTATTCGTTTATCTGTGGCTTTTAAAAGTAGTGGCATAAATGGGTGATAAATTGGGAGCTAGCCTCTTGGGCCTCAAAGGTCCCTTGAGCTTAACGATATTTTCGTAATTTGACTAAAACAAAACTAAACGTGCGTCTCAGGCCCCGCAACTGACACTCGCCCAAGTCCCCCAACTGACACTCGGCCTTTGCCTCGCGAACTGCTTAGGCTGCCTCTGCCGTTCGTCGTTTGTGGTATTAAGATTGAACTCCTCTTTCCATAAGATTGTCCCTCTTTTTCCATAAGATTGTCCCCCTTTTTCCATAAGATTGTTCCCAAAGATTGTCCCTCTTTTTCCATAAGGTTGTCCCCCTTTTCTCACAATCTTCAACGTGTGGGTCATGTTTATTTATGCATAGCCTTGTGGTGTTATATAAACTGAACCAATACAAAAAACTGATCAAACAAATCTTTAAACCTAGATTTGAGTTGTTTTTTTTTTCCTCTGATATTGCATGCATAATAAAAGTGGATCGGATGTTTATTTTAAAAAAAATTTTAAACTTTTATTATTATGCGAAACAATTACCCAAACATTAACCAAATCAAGCAAAACAGAAGTCTTTGTTCGAAAACATTATTGTGTTTTGATAGTAAGTCGCTAACAATGTGATTATAATATAAATTGTGTTGAAAGAGGAGAATTGTAAAATATCCAGAATTAGCATAATCAAAAATCAGATCAATTGACAAGTAAGATAGTGGTGCAGAGATCTGTGACGTAAGAATGTATAACAAGATTGTGGCGGGGATGGGCGGGGTCAAAGGTTGTATTTTGATGACCCAATGCAGATAACGTGGATTTAGCCTTATCAGTGTTTTCTATCAAACAATGTGTTTTGTTCAAGCCTTTTTTTTTTTCTTTTAAATTTACAATCTGATAACTGAGTCGTTCTTAAGGATAGTCAAACTAGACAACCGTACACCCCCCCCCCTCTTCCACTGTAAGGGCTCCCTTTTAGTACAAATAAGAATCAAATACTACAATGTAGTCCACGGGGCCCTCAAATATATCCACTGTCTTTGCCAACACTGAAAGGGCTCGCGAAAGACTAAGAATGGCTTCGCTGAATCAAGTATGTGGTATTCAACAAGGGATGATGGATCGCATGCAATATATTGTTCGGGGAGTCATGAAAGGGAGTTGGCGGGGACTGGGGGGGGGAGCGATACTTTCCCATTTATTGTTTTTCAATTATATCTATTATTTTAGTTTTTTTTTTCAGTTAATTAATTATAATCAATTGTCTCTGTTGCACTCGTAAGCGGGAATAGCTCTAGACAGGGCCAATGTACAGCCCTAGCTTATATATTGTGATTGTAAAAAGCTCTGTATGTTTTTAAGATTTGAGTTGGATGGTTCGTTTGATTCTGTCTGTTTACGTCACTAGGGTAATTTTGATCGCGAAATTCATTCTGCTACTCCTGTTTACAGGTTTCATTAGTTAAAGAAAGTAATAAAAAATTGTATATATATCAAAAATATTTAGGCTCCCATAGACAATCACCGTACAGGGCCGTTCATGTAGATAGGACCCCGACTGCCTGTCAAGAATTTTAATTAGCCATAATAATTATGAGAAATTATAGTTTTATCTGCTGTTAGGTACACATTTTCCCGAACCATCTAGTTACTCAAGAGGCGTTTACTATGGGCGATTTTCATTTTCTGGCATCGTCAATAATCAGGCCCACAACAAGGAAAAAATGCCAAAGCACTAATCAGTATCCGAGGAATAATAACTTGAAAGATAAGTCAACAAAAATTATTAGAAGCCACTCTTGCTTGGGGCCGTCAATGTTCCTTTGCCTGAAGCCCACATATTGTACCAAAGCTTAGTGCCCCACAAAATATATTTTCCTTGAGCCCCCCCCCCCCAAATGTATCTTAGCATGAGGCCCGATGCGTCAGCCTTTAAATCCGCTTACGCGCGTAGCGGATCTGTATAGGATCAACGTGAGAGACAAGACATTTCTTTCATACAAGGACATCCTACAATCTAACGCAATACCTCCCCCCTCCCCCCACAACCCAAGTCTTAGTGCTTATCTTTCACGTTCTAGTGACGTCAGTATGTTTAACCTCGAATGGGCCTGAACCACAATGGAAGGGCAAAACAAAAACAAACAAAAAAAAAGATATAAAGAAGAATGTGTGTTTGTGTTTCCGGGTTATAAGGTTGGGGGGAGAGGGATATTGATGGAAGTGTGGGAAGTGGCGGGTAGACCAATTATTATTATTATTTGATTATTTTACAGTTATTTATTTATTCTTATAATCACATGAGACATGTTTTTATTCCGTTGTTGTCTAGTTAAATGCTTCTTAATACCAACATTTATGAAAGCAATATAATTCTCCCGATTCCTTATCTTGCACTGAGTTCACACACTGTTTTGATTATAAAGTTTGTGGAGCTACTATTTCTCTTTTGTCTTTCTTTTGGTTATCAGCCCATTAGCTAAGTCTCTGACTTGTATATGGCACTACCCCTTACCCTACTCCTGTGTGTAATTTGGGGTGTTCACGCTAAGAAAGGCATCTTAATAGCCTCCGGTGTTCATTGGCTAGCTTTTAATGTTCTTCGTAAAGCACGTCCAATAGCCTCAGAGGTCCACAAAGCTAATTCGTTATATGATGACAAACATACAACGTTTCTTTCCTCTGAAGTGAGCTTACGAACTCAAACTAATAAAGGAAAAAAAAATTATGAGTACAAGTAGTCAATAATTGTTCTCACAGTGTCGTAACTAGCGTAAGGAGCGCCCGGGGCGCACGGTGAAAAATGACGCCCATCCCCATGCCAAAAGCTACATCACGTGCCGCCCCTTGCTTGCGATGGGAGTAAGTGCCAATAGTTACGCCGTTATGTTCACATATCAGTTTGAGAATTTCTATGTGATCAGCAAGCGAAGAAGACAAATATGGATGCACTTATGTAAAAAAAAAAAAAAGGCCGGGGTGGGGGGGGGGCGGCTATGTAGAACCGCCTTTATCTTGGATGCTCCGTTGTTATCTATTATTTGGTAAAACTTTAAAGTTTGTGAGCAGGTTTTGAGCCTGTAATCAATCTGTCATAACATGTTGATCCTGTAATCAATCAATTATAACATGTTGATCCTGTAATCAATCAATTATAACATGTTGATACTGTAATCAATCAATTATAACATGTTGATACTGTAATCAATCAATTATAACATATTGATACTGTAATCAATCAATTATAACATGTTGATACTGTAATCAATCAATTATAACATGTTGATCTTGTAATCAATCAATTATAACATGTTGATACTGTAATCAATCAATTATAACTTGTTGATCCTGTAATTAATCTGTCATAACATGTTGAACCTGTAATCAATCTGTCATGACATGTTGAACCAAAGATAAATAGCCCATTTAATTACATGATTATACTACAATCAATCTCTTTATAACATGTTGAAACTAAAATCAATCTATATAACGTATTTAACCTATAATCAATATGTATATATATATATAAAACATGTTGAACTAACATTTAATATATAATAAAATGTTGAACCGATAATCAAATAATATTACATGTTGAATGATAATCAATCTAAATAACATGTTGCATCATTAATTAATCTATAAAACATGTTGAACCTATAACCAACCTATATAACATGTTGAGCTTATAATCAATCACAAAATGTTGAAACTATAATCAATATATATTAACAACAAAAAAAATCACACACACACACACACACACCCTAATTTTACCCCATGTTGCAGATATATGTTGCAGATATATGTTGCAGATCTTCAGCCCTAAAATATAGTGTCAGATAATTTGACAGGGATAAATTAAATTGCGAGTAGGCCAACTTTAATTCTGATAAGAGCCATTTGACTCTTCATTGCATAACACTCTATCGATTGAATTTTTTTTTCATTCGATATTAATTCAAAAGGTTATCGATTTAATACATGAATATGCCAGAAATGAATTATTAACTAGGGAAACAAATCTAATAAACAATCAAAGTTTGTGGAGGGGGTATGAAGTGGAGGGAGGCAGTGGACAGGAAGCAAGATATTAAACAATTACATCAGCACAAGCCAAAGGATTTTTCAATTGCTGCCCCTCTCAGCTTTGTGTATCACGTTTTAAACTGCCGTATAGGCCATGGACACGTCTGATAAGGAACGGAATGTAGTTGGTAGGTGTTGATTTGTCAATCCCCCCTTGGGCCCTACCTCCCACCCTCCCTCACCACCCCCCCCCCATTACCACTCGTATTTAAAAGTCTACTGTGATATAAAGAGAGCAATGTCCCGCTGTGACACACATCTCAAGTCTGGCATTCATGTATTTTTAGAGAGAGGCACTAAGTGCACACTCTTTTTTTTTTCAATTTCTCTAAATTGTAGATGAGTGGCCTTAAGCTAAGTTGGCCTTTAACTAAATGGCAGAAGAGATGGGTTACTTGGTACTTATTTGACCAAGTACTTTTACTCGAGTCATTATTTAAAGTATTCATACCCGTAATTGCACCTTGGGTATTTTACTCGTGCTGGACCTGTGTAATTGTACTCGTACTCGCGCCGTGGGTACTAGTATTCGTACTTGCATTGTGGGTACTTTTACTCGTACTTGCATTGTAGGTACTTTTACTCGTACTTGTACTTGCAATTCAGTACTAGGAACATCTCTGCTAAATGGCCTCTAGCTAAATGGTTTACAACTCGAAAGCTGAATTTCCAATAGCTGAGTGACCTATAACTAAATGGCTTATATCGGTCTATATATATATATATATATATATATATATATATATATATATATATATATATATATAGGGTTGCCATATTTTTTCACGGACCAACTGGTACAGTTCTGTCTTTTTACTTTAGGTTTAGGGATGTCGGTTCCGGGGGGAGGGGGGTGGTGAAAACAGTAATGTAAAAACACTTAAAATATAGAATAGATAATCTTTGTTATTTTATTCCAAATGGTACACAAACATGATATTTTTACAAAACAAAACAGTTTTCTTCTTGTTGTACCACTCGTATTTTTCACTTCTGTAAATTTGTATTACTGTGTTACTTACCAAAATGTTACTGATCACACAAGAGCAGATTAATCATTCTCTAATCTAATAATTTTGCTCAATTATTTCCAAGAAACTGTGCCCTAAATCTAAACCGGGACAATTTCAACAACCGGGCGGGACACCGGGACAACCCAGTATATCCGGGACTGTCCCGGCCAAACCGGGACGTATGGCAAGCCTATATATATATATATATTTGTGTGTGTGTGTGTGTGTGTGTGATTCTTCCTATAAAAACCTGTGTGAAAAATCTGTTTTATAGGTAACTATTTAAAATTTTTAAATATGTCAGTACCGGTAAGTAAATTGTTACTATAGGTCTCCTCACTGGCGGAATGGATATGAAAATATTTGGTTATCAGCAAGCAACTCATCCCCGATTCGTGAATTTGTGAAGCTCTATTGCTTTAATTTGATTACGTTAATCAATAGAATCTATTGGGGTGGGTGGGAGGGGGCACTGAACAAAGTTAACCCTTTAAGAGCCTCACTCGCCATTGGGCAAGTTGAGTTAAAGGCAAGGCCGACACTGATTTTTCTTTGCTTTGATGCTAGTTGGTTCCCCCCCCCCCCCCGGGCTTGGAAGAAATGATTGGGCTATTAATCAAAGAGATGCATCAAAAAGGAATCAAAGTTGAGCTCTTTTGTGTGCATAAAATTGAGATTTACATTGCCTTATCACGTCGCGAACTATTAAATCCCCATCTGTGTTTTAACTTTGTATTATTTTACATTTACACATTGGAAAGTCTTTATAATTCTACGATGTAAGATTGCACTCAAATGCATTAATGTTACCTACATCACAGTATTTTTCCAAATCAGTAGAAACGTGATCTTAAAACAAATTAAACACTTATATAAATTTCTAGTAAATAACAGATAATGAAGCAACTAAAAAAAACATATTGATGAGAAATTGGCGAAGGATGGCGAAAATGATGGAAGGGTAATGGGGTGAGAGGTGGGGGGGGGGGGGGGTTAGGGCAGCTTTCAATAAATAATTGCAATAAGATCAAGAGGAAAGTGGAAGAGTGACTGCTACATTTTTTTTTAAAGCTTCGCATTTGTAAAAGTATATACACACATAAATCTAATGAAACAATTCAGTAGTTATTACACAGGTCCTACTTACCTAGTATTTTAAAAACAAAATTTCCTCCGGTACTTAGAAATTTGAACGGCCTTTTTAACAGCCCTATCGTTCACAAGAGCTCCCTCTCCAATATTTTAATTCGCAGATTAAGTAAGCAGCTTGGTGACGCGCGTTGTTAGGGACGCCACAGCGGGCAAAGCCTCTTCGCCTGAAATGTGAGGGAATCACAATCACGCCTGGTTTGAAACGTTTGTATATAACTTTTTAGTGGTTAGCGGAGCACGACGAATCGAAGAACAATGCCATGATATACTAAGTTATTAGGTTGGTTTGTAAAGCAGGTAGATTGACTGCATTACACTCTAAAGGCCTTGCTCGCTGGTTCACAAAACTATTGACTTCGCGACCCACTTTGACAGCTTATTTTTTTTTTCTTTTACGACAATAAAAGAAAGATAGTAAAAACCTTCATTGATTTAATTTATGGATTTTTCCCCGTTTACTTTGCATATAATATAATAATAGCGATTTGGGCGCTGCGTTAAATCGAAAGTAAAGAATTAATACAACAGTATTCCAGTTTAAAAAACAATCATGAAAAAAAATCGGATCTGCCCGAAACCAGCAAATAACCTCGCCTGCCGATCAAGCCTAAGGGGATATAACTCTATGCAAATGTTTTGCACGGTACAGCTAGTATTAAATAATTTTCATCGTTTGTAACACTGAGAAATAGAGTTGTAACTGTTCATAAATAGATTATCTATCATGTTAACTTTTAATTATACATTTTAATTTTGTCTCGATCCTCCAAAAATTCGTCCGCGACCCTGCAATTTTGAGAGCCACTGGCCTAGATTGTCACAACATGGATTGAAAATTAAGCTGAGTTGCGAAGACTTAGAAGGGTGTGCAGCGAGGGTGTGCAAACATGATCTAGAATATTTCCGTTGTTCCTAAACCAAATCCTGTACGCTCCACCACATCTCACCAATGCCCGTCTCTGGGATAACCTCATTAGTATTTTGTTTTCATGATTATTGAACATTTATATTTCATTCTTTTGGTTGGTCGTCGAGTGTGAGCTAAAACACATCGTGACACTAGATGGTTGGGGAGGGGCTTAATTTCTATTGGTCATGATAGATTTAATATCTGGAGACATCCCACATGGGCAGTCCTCACTGCTCCCAATGCCTAGCCTTCGGAACATGTGTTTTTGTCTTAGTCTGTTGTGTCCAGTTCTGAGTCTGAAGATAATATTTTGAGCTTGTCTGGGAAGATTATAATAGGGGTCGTTTTTGTCATGATCTGGGTGATTATTCATCCATTTTTGTTGGATTTGTTCATTTATACAGCTTTTCATTTCTTCTGCATTTAGAGGGACATCTACTTGCATTTCTTTGCTGCCAGATTTTTGCCAATTGGTCTGCAATCTCATTTCCATTTATTTTGGTGTGTCCTGGTATCCATTGCAGAACTGTTTCCTTTGTGTTTTGGATTAGTTTATGAAGAGCTGTTCTGAGCTGGGTTAATTGAGTGTAGTGAGGATCCTGCAGAGACTGTATAATTTTTTTGGCATCTGTGAGTATGACTATGTTGCTGTTTGGTGAGGAGTTTGTGAGTATTTTGACAGCTTCTTCAATTGCTTCTTTTTCGGCTTTGAAAGAGTCTGAAGTTTTCCCAGTGGGCATACTATGTACCATTATTTCTCCATTTGACCATTCTATATAGATTCCAGCACCTCCATTTTGGCAGTTTGGCATTGAGAACAGTGAGGACTGCCCATGTGGGATGTCTCCAGAGAATGCAGTACATGTTCTCCAAACATGCCCTTTACATGACACAGCTTGCAACAGGTTCTGGCCACAGATGACCTCCTTCAATCAAAAACTTTATGGGAGCGAGACGGACCTGGATGCCACCGTGCAGTTCATCATAACTATAGGCCTGGTCGTTTGAAATCCTCCATAATTATATATCGAGAACAAAGAAGAAGAAGAATTTAATATCGATTCAGATAATAAAGATCTGTGCAGAACTATGTTAAAAGGATATTTCAGTTAAGGGGCAGAACTCTATAATAAAAAAATAATCAAAATAGCTATCTCCCTTGCCTCTTACAATTTGCTTTTCACGATTTATCTTTATTGATGTGTAATAATTTGTCAACTTATATCGTACCAGCACACGTTTTCAATCCTGCAGAGCAGCCCCAGTATTTGCATTTTTCCTATTTGTAGAATATATTTACACTAAAACTTTATTTTCGAAAATGATACATACGCTTTTATTTTAGATCCAAAGGTTGGGTAAGGGCTCGTTTGAACCGGTGTCCTGCACTGCATCTATCGATCTGGCAACCAATGCACTCCCAGTGACTGTGTTATAGAAAGGCACGCTGTGAAGACCTGTGTAAAAAAGAGAAATGGGAGAGAGAGAGAGAAAGAGGGAGGGAGAGAGAGAGGGGGGAGGGAGAGGGGGAGAGAGAGAGAGAGAGAGAGAGAGAGAGAGAGCAATTTTAAGCTAAGGGACAGAACTCTATAATAAAAAAATATTCAAACATAGTTATCTCCCTTGCCTCTACACAATGTGCTTCACACGATTTATCATTATTGACTTGTAATGCTTTGTCAACAAAAGATATAAAAAGCTGTTCAGTTATAAAATATCATTTTATCCTTTATTTCATAATTAAAATATATAGACTTTATTTCTACTATCAGTGTCTCAATAGTTTAAATATTTCTTGCATGTACTGGGTCAGTCAACAAAAAGTTTAGTAGCATCGTGTTGTCTAGACATGGGTTATCTTCCCTCTACCCATGATTTCGTGTACTCGGATGCATGAATTCTCTTCACTCACAACACTGAATGTTTCAACTCAACCAATCAACGCTCCAGAATTGACAACGTGGATGTGACAACACGTTTCATCTGTGTACTGTGTAATTTGTGCCAACCTGTTTTTCACAATCCACGATTATTCCATTGTGACCCACAGCAGACCACTAACAGCTACGATTTCTAGTCTTTACACCATCGCCTGTAATTTCGTCTTTCATTTATAATACATGTACATGCAATAAATTGGACAAGTTTTTTTTTTTTGCGCTCTGGTTTACGTTTTGCACAGGATCGGGCTAGTTGTGTAATCTCTACAAAAAAAAACAACAACTTTGTAATGCAAAGCCCTGGTGATAGTCTTGACGTGGACGCAATAGCTGATATGAATCATGGCTACGACGTGCAGTTTCTCTGTGAAATGGAATCGAGGCTCGTCTGCCCCATCTGTCTGCTCACAATGAGGAATACGGTCCAGACACTTTGTGGCCACAGGTTCTGCGAGGCGTGCATCAAGAGGGTTATTGTGTGAGTACATTTTATTTTAATCCAAATAAGACTGTGTATTGTGTGTGGTCTGTTGGTGGTGGTGTAGGCATAGTAATTGTGTTGACACACTGCGAGCTTCTGCTCCGCGGAAACAAAACGTGCAGACGTATTGGCTGTCCAATCAGATCTACATAGAGGTCTCTATGTACATGGGAGTCTCGTCTGAAGCAAGGGGGTTCCCTAGCCCAATTGCATTCCGCCAATAGTTTGAGTTTTCAACGGTTGAATAGTTTAAGCTTGAAAAACATACATGCATAAACAATTATATCAGTAACTTTTAATATAACAAAAAATTTTAACAAGTAGCGGGTCGCATTGGTTTTTTTTTTTATAAAATGGTTACTATAAACGTTTGGCAACCACAAGTGCCGGACTAAACTCCACTAGATGCTCTAAGCACATCTAAATTTTGGTGCCCCCCACCCCACCCCTCAGAATATAAATTGAACCAGGAGTACAATCTATTATATCTTTTTGTTGTCCTCCATTTCGTACGCTCGTTCATTGTAGGCCTAGTCATAATTGTACACTGAGACCAACTTTTTTTAATCACCGGTCGCTTAAACTGGGTCAAGCGCCATTCTTTTTTAACTCGGTGAATCTGCATCTCAGACTCGGTCTTTTAGAGCCTGTGAGATAAAACTCGAAGTGTTCCTCGGCATCTTTAGATTGCTACCTGACATGTCCACCCTAAGGTCTGCTACCTTGGGGCGCTTAAAAAGCACCAAAAGCTAATAAGCAAATTCAAAATGTATACAAGTTCCCATTTGCGATCACAATGTACTGGTATTTACACTACACACTAGTATTATGAAATCGGTAATGTTAATGAATTTAATTCAATTTTTGTGCGTGGTTCCCGTTCTTCCCTTGATGCCCTGAGCAGTTAATATTGGATTATAGGTTAATCCAGCACTGGGAACCAGTGGTTTTTAAGGAACTATTCCTCAACCTGGGCTACAAGTTCACATCTCTCTACTTAAGATACATACATGGAGTGTAGACCTGCTAATCGCTAGTTAAAAATCTTTCATTGAAGCTAAAATGAGACCATGACTCGAGGTCAACCACACATTTTAAAAAAAAATCATTCGCAATGATGTGCGGTTACTAATTTATCTACAACTATGGTTAAAAAAAAATTGAATTTTTATTGGAGTTTTTTTTTCAGGGACGGAAGCGGCGTCCTGACTTGCCCAGTGGACAAAACTATTTCTAAAGTTGAACAGGTCAGTGTGGACAAAATTACTTCTACAGCCTCCTTGTTTCCCTTTAATTTTTGCAGAAGGTTGTGTGCGGCAAAATATATGAGCTGTGCGCAGCGTATGAAAATAAGTATTTTTGTGTGCGCACCACAACTAGAACATACTAAAGTATGTAAACTTGCTTTTATTTAAAAAACGAATTTGTCATTCCATGGATTTAAACGCACTGTTGTTTAAGTACAGCTGGGTGCTGGCTCATAAAGGCCCATGACGAGTGTAGCGGTAGAAATAGCCCCTGATATGGAAATAAGTAATTTTTGTGCGCACCATAACTAAATCTTGTGTACACTTTTGTGTAGGCACGTGCTTGGCGACGCAGTTGTGCGCAGCTTTCACCTTTGAAATGCAAGTTATGTAACTATACATACACAAGTGCATCCCCGAGGTGTTTTTTGACCCTACCCAGATTTCATAAAAGGCACTTAAAATTTAAAAACTAAATACAGTAAAAAAATGTATTAGAAATATTTTATTTTTTTAAATATGTAGTGATATTTTCACTTAAGATATTACCAACTAAAATGTTTAAACATGAATTATCCACAATAAATCTACAAAAAATAATATTCTTTAAATATATTTGATTTCTATTTTTAATTACAAAACAATCTATGCTTATATTTTTAGCAAGTTAAACTAATGTAAAGTATGTAAGTTAAATGATCAGTAGGAGAATATCTGGTAAATATGCAAATTGAGCTAAACACAGATTTTGATCTCTTCACAAACCTAGATATTTCCAGATGTCGCCACGCGGAGAGAGATCTTGTGCCTGCCTATCAAATGCACGAATTCGGCCGAAGGCTGCAATTGGCGAGGAGAGCTCATTGAAATGCCTGTAAGTTTGTTGTTGCTGTTTGTAAATATATATATATAAATTTATTATAAAGTTTATTTCCTGGTGTTCATATATGTCAAATTCTACATCGTGGCTTCAGTACGAATGACCTCACTCATTTCTTCTCTAATCCCCCCAAGGCTCACCAGACCTGTGGTATGGAGCTCAAAAATTGCACCCACGGTCTGCACCAGGTTCAAGAGAGCTGAGACTGACCAACACATGACCCAGTGTCCATCTCGCCAGGTCCTCTGTCTGTTTTGCAGCGAACGCGTCCCGCACAGTAAAATGATCGTAAGTTACTTCCCCTTTGGTTCACTGAACTACATATTTGCATACCTTTTTTTTTTTACATTTTATGATAAAGGCCGTACTTACTGGCTCCATACCAGGAGTGATTGTTGCTTGAATTTCAAAATGCATTTGTATGTGCGTAGTTTTTTTTTAGAAAAATTAAATCTTTAAAGCGTCATTCCTTCAGATCAACTCTATATTGATACAAAATATAAACACGATATAAAAAAAGTTCTGAAGTAATGGCAGGTTCTATCGTAACTAATCAACTCATCCTTTTTTTATGGAAGGGTCACACAGAACAGTGTCCCAAAGCCCCAGTCGCGTGTTCAGTGTGTGGGAAAGATGACCTGCTTAGAGAGGAACTCTCCAGTCATCAGGACATTGATTCTGGTTCTGCCCCAAGTCCATCATACCCGTCCATACAGTTGATACTTGGGGTGCGTTCAAGGTAAGCCTCGTGAATCTTTTATAAGCATTCCGCATTATATACAAGTATGTAAACGCACTGTTTGCAGTACAGCTAGGTGCTGGCTCAAAAGGCCCATGACGAGTGTAGTGGTAGAAAATGCCCTGATAATAAATATTTGACATGTTCGTCTGCATGTCCTCGGCCCTCTGAACCCCTGCGTGATCCGGATGGAAACACACGCTCCTCATCTCTTGTTGACAATCTGGGGAATAGTCTTTAAAGCTGAGCGACCGAAAAGGAAACAGCTACGACACGCCGACGGATGGTCGTGGTAAAAGCGGGCTTCAATTGTCGACCAGAGGATCTCGGGTCTCGATTCTCCAGTGAGGCCAATGGATATTACAGGTCATGGCTTAAGTACCGTTATCTCCGTGGTGCCTCCATGGCCATTGCACTATTGGATATGGTGAGATGAAAGAAGGGCACCATTAAAAGTCCCATTAATGGTTTATAAGATCTCAGGATTTCATCTCATCCTTGTAGGGCTTCACACATGGTCGACACAGGACACGTGGGAAGTGATGTGATCCCCAGTGCTGTCAAAAAAAAAAAACTTTTTCCGAATGCTAATACTTGAATTGCATCAGCTAGCCTCGATATAGAAAGCCCCACTTGTACATTTGCCTAGGTCCCCAAAATCCCTGGCAACGTGAATTGGATCCTTAGAAGTATCTCATTTACAAAATTCTGAGGTCAATAAAAGTTGGTGGATATACAAATTTATGCACTATACAAGAGGGCTGATTTCACTCTGCTATTGAATATCCGGAGTTTAAAATTATGTTAAACATTTACTTTTTTTTAATTTTGTTAAACATTTATATCCGATCTTAGTCCAGCCTATATTCAAGAACCCTTGTGGCCTACGATCTGCAAAAAGTTTGCCCACCCTTTACTCAAAAGTTGATAATGTTGAATTATTATTGCCTCCACCCTGTAGAACGAAGCCAAGTTCAAGAGCACAATCTCTGAGAATGGAACCCTGGGCAAACACATGGAGCTGGTGGCCAGGAAAGCTCAATGAACAGTGTAACATCGTTAAAGAGAGTTTCAGGAAAATCTAAACAATGCTGTCAGGTGAGTACATGCTGAAAATGTCAGTGACAATAACCTCCTACATGCAATGCTGCAGGCATTGTACATCCCCTAGCTTTAATTTTTTCTTCAGAGTTGGGTTGTTGTTTTTTTTTTTTCGTTATTTAGATGCTAAGATTCAGTTTGCTATATTCCATGATCTCAATGGGTTTACTTTTAGGCAATCCAGCGAGGCGGTGTCACTTGTCATGGCCACACAGAGAAGTCTGACCTCAGCCGACGAAAGAGCTCCGAGATCGCAACAAGCTCACCGGAAAGCTGCACTGGAAGGTCAAGGTTGGACAGCAGAGGTAGGAACACACGAACCAGCTACTGCAGCCTGGCATTTTACAATCGGCTGCCCTGGATACAAGGTATGATGGCCGGTGGTCATGATTGCTACTGGCCGGGAAAAAAGTGTTTAAACTAATTGAAGGGGGAAAAGAAAGCTTTATTTTATGTGTGCAATGTGTAGACGCCATTGCACTTAACTGTTAAAGCCTAATGCTTTCCTGATTCTTTTTCTAAACTGGGCTTACTTGCTTAGTCTCCATCATGTTTGTTTCTCGTGGGCTGCATGTGTTTCTATTACC
>JAGDYQ010000044.1:4331123-4425442 GCA_021962125.1 Bulinus truncatus | reverse complement strand
GGGTAATAGAAACACATGCAGCCCACGAGAAACAAACATGGAGGTTAAGACTAAGCAAGTAAGCCCAGTTTAGAAAAAGAAACAGGAAAGCATTAGGCTTAAACAGTTATGTGCAATGGCGTCTACACATTGCACACATAAAATAAAGCTCTTTTTTCCCCTTCAATTAGTTTAAACACTTTTTTCCCCCGTATTGTAATCACTGACCACCGGCCATCATACCTTGTATCCAGGGCAGCCGGTGTAAAATGCCGGGCTGCAGTAGCTGGTTCGTATGTTCCTCTGCTGCCCAACCTTGACCTTCCAGTGCAGCTTTCCGGTGACGTTGCGATCTCGGAGCTCTTTCGTCATTTGAGTCAGACTTCTCTGTGTGGCCATGACAAGTGACACCGCCTCGCTGGATTGCCTAAAAAAACCCATTGAGATCATGGAATATAGCAAACTGAATCTTAGCATCTAAATAACGAAAAAAACAACAACCCAACTCTGAAGATAAAATTAAAGCTAGGGGATGTACAATATAAGCATTGCATGTAGGAGGTTATTGTCACTGACATTTTCAGCATGTACTCACCTGACAGCATTGTTTAGATTTTCCTGAAGCTCTTTAACGATGTTGCACTGTTCATTGAGCTTTCTGGCCACAAACTCCATGTGTTTGCCCAGGGTTCCATTCTCAGAGATGTGCTCTTGAACTTGGCTTCGTTCTGCCTGAGTGGAGGCAATAATTATTCAACATTATCGCTTTTAGACAAAGGGTGGGCAAACTTTTTGAATCGTAGGCCACAAGGGGTTCTTGAATATAGGCTGGACTAAGATCGGATATAAATGTTTATGAAATTTAAAAAAAAAAAAGTAAATGTTTAACATAATTTTAAACTCCAGATATTCAATAGCAGAGTGAAATCCGCCCTCTTGTATGGTGCAGAAATTTGTATATCCACTAACACATTGACCTCAGAATTTTGTAAATGGTCGCCTAAGGATCAATTCCGTTCCCAGGGTTTTTTGGGGACCTATGCAAATGTACAAGTGGGGCTTTCTATATCGAGGCTAGCTGATGCAATTCAAGTATTAGCATTCGGAAAAAGTTTTTTTTACAATACTGGGGACCACTTCCCGCGTGTCCTGTGTCGACCGTGTGTGAAGCCCTACAAGGATGAGATGAAATCTGAGATCTTATAAACCATTAATGCGACTTTTATGGTGCCCTTCTTTCATCCTCACCATAGCCAATAGTGCAATGGCCATGGAGGCACCACGGGAGATATAACGGGTACTTAACCCATGACCTGTAATATCCATTGGCCCTCACTGGAGATCGAACCAGACATCCTCTGGTCGACAGTTGAAGCGCTTTACCACACGACCATCCGTCGGCGTGTCGTAACTGTTTCCTTTTCGGTCGCTCCAGCTTTAAAGACTATTCCCCAGATTGTCAACCAGAGATGAGGGAGCGTGTGTTTCCATCCGGATCACGCGGGGTTCAGAGGGCCGAGGACATGCAGACGAATATGTCAAATATTTATTATCAGGGGCATTTTCTACCACTACACTCATCATGGGCCTTTATGAGCCAGCACCTAGCTGTACTTAAACAGTGCGTTTAAATCCATGGAATGACAAATTCGTTTCTTTAAATAAAAGTAAGTTTACATACTTATATAATGCGAATGCTTATAAAAGATTCACGAGGCTTACCTTGAACGCACATCCAGTATAAGTGTATGGACAGGGTATGATGGACTTGGGGCAGGAACCAGAATCAATGTCCTGATGACTGGAGAGTTCCTCTCTAAGCAGGTCATCTTTCCCACACATTGAACACGCGACTGGGGCTTTGGGACACTGTTCTGTGTGACCCTTCATAAAAAGGATGAGTTGATTAGTTTCGATAGAACCTGCCATTACTTCAGAAGCTTTTATATCGTGTTTATGTTTTATATCGATATAGAGTTGATCTGAAGGAATGACGCTTTAAAGATTTTATTTTTCTAAAAAAACAAAAAAACTACGCACATAAAAATGCATTTTGAAATTCCAGCAATGTCACTCTGGTATGGAGCCAGTAAATGTGGCCTTTATCATAAAATGTAAAAAAAAAAAAAGGTATGCAAATATGTAGATCAGTGAACCAAGGGGAAGTAACTTACGATCATTTTACTGTGTGGGACGCGTTCGCCACAAAACAGACAGAGCACATGGCGAGATGGACATTGGGTCATGTGTTGGTCAGTCTCAGCCCTCTTGAACCTGGTGCCGCAGCCGTGGGTGCACGGGACGCTCTCCATGCCACAGGTGGTCTGGTGAGCCTAGGGGGATTAGAGAAGAAATGAGCGAGGTCATTCGTACTGAAGCCACGATGTAGAATTTGACATATATGAGCACCAGGAAATAAACTTTATAATAACTTTATATACATTTATACACAACAACAATAAAATTACAGGCATTTCAATGAGCTCTCCTCGCCAATTGCAGCCTTCGGCCGAATTCGTGCATTTGATTGGCAGGCACAAGATCTCTCTCCGCGTGGCGACATCTGGAAATATCTAGGTTTGTGAAGAGATCAAAATCTGTGTTTAGCTCAATTTGCATATTTACCAGAGATTCTACTGACCATTTAATTCCCAAATACATAACTACATTTGTTAAACTTGCTAAAAATATAAGCATAGATTGTTTTGTAATTAAAAATGGACATCAAATATAATTAAAGAATATTCATTTTTGTAGATTTATCGTGGATAATTCATGTTTAAACATTTTAGTTGGTAATATCTTAAGTGAAAATATCAATCACTACATATTATTCTAAAAAAATAAATTATTTCTAATACATTTTTTACTGTATTTAGTGTTAAATTTTAAGTGCCTTTTATGAAATCTGGGTAGGGTCACCAGACAGAAAACACACCTCGGGGATGCACTTGTGTATGTATAGTTACATAACTTGCAGTTCAAAGGTGAAAGCTGCGCACAACTGCGTCGCCATGCGCGCGCTCACACTGCATCGACCAGCGCGCGCGCACAATGCCTCGCCAAGCACGTGCCTACACGTTATGGTGCGCACAAAAACATACTTATTTCCATACGTTGCGCACAGCTCATATATTTTGCCGCACACAACCTTCCGCAAAAATTAAAGGGAACAAGGAGGCTGTAGAAGTAATTTTGTCCATACTGACCTGTTCAACTTTAGAAATAGTTTTGTCCACTGGGCAAGTCAGGACGCCGCTTCCGTCCCTGAAAAAAATAAAAATTCAGATTTTTTAAACCATAGTTGTAAATAAATTAATAACCGCACATCATTCCGAATGATTTTTTTTTTAATGTGTGGTTGACCTCGAGTCATGGTCTCATTTTAGCTTCAATGAAAGATTTTTAACTAGCGATTAGTAGGCCTAAACTCCATGTATGTATATGAGTAGAGAGATGTGGACTTGTAGCCCAGGTTGAGGAATAGTTCCTTAAAACCACTGGTTCCCAGTGCTGGATTAACCTATAATCTAATATTAACTCTCAGGACATCAAGGGAAGAACGGGAACCAAACACAAATATTAAATTAAATTCATTAACATTTATTACCGATTTCATAATACTAGTGTGTAGTGTAAATAACAGTGCACTGTGATCGCGAATGGGAAGTTGTACACATTTTGAATTTGCTAATTAGCTTTTGGTGATTTTTAAGCGCCCCAAGGTGGCAGACCTTAGAGGTGGACATGTCAGGTAGCAATCTAAAGATTCCGAGGAACACTTCGAGTTTTATCTCACAGGCTCTAAAAGACCGAGTCTGAGATGCAGATTCACCGAGTTAAAAAAGACCGGTGATTAAAAAAAGTTGGTCTCAGTGTACAATTATGACTAGGCCTACAATGAACGAGCATACGAAATGGAGGACGACAAAAAGATCTAATAATAGATTGTACTTCTGGTTCAATTTATATTCTGAGGGGTGGGGGGGGCACCAAAATTTAGATGTGCTTAGAACATCAAGTGGAGTTAGTCCGGCACTTGTGGTTGCCGAACGTTAATAGTAACCATTTTATAAAAAAAAACCAATGCGACCCGCTACTTGTTACAATTTTTTGTTATATTAAAAGTAGTTAAGTTACTGATGTAATTGTTTATGCATGTATATTTTTCAAGCTTAAACTATTCAACCGTTGAAAACTCAACTATTGGCGGAACGCAAGTGGGCTAGGGAACCCCCTTGCTTCAGACAAGACACCCATGTACATAGAGACCTCTATGTAGATATGATTGGACAGCCAATACGTCTGTTTCCGCGGAGCAGAAGCTCGCAGTGTGTCAACACAATTACTATGCCTAGACCACCACCGGACCACACAATACACAGTTGATGCATTAACAAGAAGTCTTATTTGGATTAAAATAAAATGTACTCACACGATAACCCTCTTGATGCACGCCTCGCAGAACCTGTGGCCACAAAGTGTCTGGACCAATATTCCTCATGACCGGGCAGATGGTAAGACGGTATCGATCTCCATTTCTGAAACTGCATCGTAGCCGCGCTGGTTCTTATCAGCCATTGCGTCCGCATCCAGACTATCTTGAGGGCTTACTGCATTACAATGTTATTGCTGTTTTTGTAGAGATTACACAACATAGCCCGAAAGTCCTGTGCCAAAACACGTAAACCCTGAGACGCAAAAAAAAAATGTCAAAGTTATTGCATGTACATGTTACTAAATGAAAGATGAAATTAAAGCCGATGGACTATGTAAAGACTAGAAATCGTAGCTGTTAGTGGTCTGCTGTGGGTCACAATGGAATAATCGTGGATTGTGAAAAACAGGTTGGCGCAAATTACACAGTACACAGGTGAAACGTGTTGTCACACCCACGTTGTCAATTCTGGAGCGTTGATTGGTTGAGTTGAAACATTCAGTGTTGTGAGTGAAGAAAATTCATGCATCCGAGTACACGAACTCATGGGTAGAGGGAAGATAACCCATGTCTAGACAACACGGTGGTACTAAACTTTATGTTGACTGACCCAGTACATGCAAAAAATATTTAAGCTATTAAAGCACTGATAGTAGAAATAAAGTGTATAGATTTTTAATTATGAAATAAAGTATACAATGATATTTTATAATTAAGCAGCTTTTTTATATCTTTTGTTGACAAAGCATTACAAGTCAATAAAGATTAATCGTGTAAAGCAAATTGTGGAGAGGCAAGGGAGATAACTATGTTTGAATATTTTTATTATAGAGTTCTGTCCCTTAACTTAGATTTGCTCTCTCTCTCTCTCTCTCTCTCTCTCTCTCTCTCTCTCTCTCTCTCTCTCTCTCTCTCTCTCACCTCTCCCTCTTTCTCTATTTCTCCCCCTCTCTCTTTTTTACACAGGTCTTCACAGTTCAAAGCGTGCCTTTCTATGACACAGTCACAGGGAGTGCATTGGTTGCTAGATCGATAGATGCAGTGCAGGACACCGGTTCAAGCGAACCCTTACCCAACCTTTGGATCTAAAAAAAAAAGCGTATGTATCATTTTTGAAAATAAAGAGTTTTAGTGTAAACATATTTTATAAATAGGAAACATGAAAATACTGGGGCTGCTCTGCAGGATTGAAAACGTGTGTTGGTACGGTATAAGTTGACAAATTATTACAAATCAATAAAGATAAATCGTGGAAAGCAAATTGTAAGAGGCAAGGGAGATAATTATTTTGAACATTTTTTTATTATAGAGTTCTGCCCCCTAACTGAAATATCCTTTTAACATAAGTTCTGCACAGATCTTTATTATCTGAATCGATATTAAATGTATCATGACCAACAGCAATTAAGCCCAGCCTCGTAGCGTGAAAAGTCTACAGCAGGGACCAGGCATTATACAGCAGGGGCCAGGCAATAGCGGGGGGGGGGGAGGTAATACATTTTACTAAGCAGAGCAAATAAGCAGAGGGGGCCAGACAAGACGCAGGGGGGGGGGTGCGCACGCTACGGGCCTTTCCCCAACCATCTAGTGTCCCGATGTGTCTTAGCTCACATTCGATGACCAACCAAAAGAATGAAATATAAATGTTCAATAATCATGGAAACACAATACTAATTGGGGGGGGGTATCCCCAAGACGGGCATTGGTGAGATGTGGTGAAGTGTACAGGATTTAGTTCAGGAACAACGGAAATATTCTAGATCATATTTGCACATCCCCGCTGCACACCCTTCTAAGTCTTCGCTACTCTGATTAATTTTAAATCCATGTTGCGACAATCTAGGCCAGTGGTTCTCAAAATTGATGGGTCGCGGACGAATTTCTGGAGGATCGGAGACAAAATTAAAATGTATAATTAAAAGTTAACATGATAGACAATCTATTTATGCACGGTTACAACTCTATTTCTCAGTGTTACAAAAGATGAAAATTATTTAACGCAGTGGCTACGGTTCGGTCCGACCGAACCCGTATTTTTTTTTTCGAGTACCAGCCATACTTATTATTGCATATTTTTGTTTTGTTTTTGGGGCTAGTGTTAGGGTTAAGAATAGGGTTAGGAATAGGGTTAGGATTAGGATTAGGGATAGGGTTAGGGATAGGTTTAGGGTCCAGTATAATATAGATATCTAAATATAGCGGCCGAGTCGCTGCACTGAGCTATATAACAACAGGTAAGTCACTGCACTAACCCTATTCCTAACCCTATCCCTAACCCTATTACTAACCCTATTCCTTACCCTAACCCTAACACAAGTCCCGAAAACAAAAAAAATATGCCCGAAAACAAAAAAAAAAATATGCAATAATAAGTATGGCTGGTACCCGAAAAAAGAAAATACGGGTTCGGTCGGACCGAACCGTAGCCACTGCGATTAGTTAATATGCAAAGTAAACGGGGAGAAATCTATAAATTAAATCAATGAAGGTTTTTACTATCTTTCTTTTATTGTCGGAAAAGAAAAAAAATAAGCTGTCAAAGTGGGTCGCGAAGTCAATAGTTTGTGAACCACTGAGCAAGGCCTTTAGAGTGTAATGCAGTCAATCTACCTGCTTTACAAACCAACCTAATAACTTAGTATATCATGGCATTGTTCTTCGATTCGTCGTGCTCCGCTAACCACTAAAAAGTTATATACAAACGTTTCAAACCAGGCGTGATTGTGATTCTCTCACATTTCAGGCGAAGAGGCTTTGCCCGCTGTGGCGTCCCTAACAACGCGCGTCACCAAGCTGCTTACTTAATCTGCGAATTAAAATATTGGAGAGGGAGCTCTTGTGAACGATAAGGCTGTTAAAAAGGCCGTTCAAATTTCTAAGTACCGGAGGAAATTTTGTTTTTAAAATACTAGGTAAGTAGGACCTGTGTAATAAGTACTGAATTGTTTCTTTAGATTTATGTGTGTATATACTTTTACAAATGCGAAGCTTTTAAAAAAAAATGTAGCAGTCACTCTTCCACTTTCCTCTTGATCTTATTGCAATTATTTATTGAAAGCTTTTGTCTGCCCTAACCCCCTCCACCCCACCCCATTATCCTCCTTTATTTCTTCCATCATTTTCGCCATCCTTCACCATTTCTCATCAAATATGTTATTTTAGTTGTTTCATTATCCGTTTTTTGCTAGAAATTTATATAACTGTTTATTGTATTTTTAGACCGCGTTTCTACTGATTTGAAAAAAAAAAATACACTTATGTAGGCCGTATTAGTGCAAATGAGTGCAATCTTACATCGTAGAATTATAAAGACTTTCCAATGTGTAAATGTAAAACAATACAAAGTTTAAACACAGATGGGGATTTAATAGTTCGCGACGTGATAAGGCCATGTATATCTCAATTTTATGCACACGAAAGAGCTCAACTTTGACTCCTTTTTGATGCATCTCTTTGATTAGAAGCCCAATAATTTCTTCCAAGCTCGGGGGGGGGGGGAAGGGGCAACCAACTAACATCAAAGCAAAGAAAATCAGTGTCGGACTTGCCTCTAACTCAACTTGCCCAATGGCAAGTGAGGTTCTTAAACCAAATATTTTCATATCCATTCCGCCTATTAGGAGACCTATAGTAACAATTCCTTATTGGTACTGACATGTTTCAATTTTTAAATGGTTACCTATATAAACAGATTGTTCACACAGGTTTTTATAGGAAGAAACACACACACACACACACACACCATATATATATATATATGAAATGGCCCTTCAGCTATAAGCCATTTAGTTATAGATCATTCAGCTATTGGAAATTCAGCTTTCGAGCTGTAAACCATTTAGCTATAGGCCATTTAGCAGAGATGTTCCTAGTACTGCAAGTAGGAGTACAAGCATCCACAATGCAATTACGAGTACAAGTATCCGCGGCGCAAGTACGAGTACAATTACACACGGTGCAAGTACGAGTAAAATACCCAAGGTGAAATTCCGGGTATGAATACTTCCAAAAAATGACTCGAGTAAAGGTTCTTGATCAAATAAGTACCATGTAACCCGTCTCTGCTGCCATTTAGTTAAAGGCCAACTTAGCTTAAGGCCACTCGTCTATAACTTAGGGAAATTGAAAAAAAAAAAGTGTGTGCACTAAGTGTCTCTCTCTAAAAATACATGAATTAAATTGACCCTAAAGAATGCCAGATGTCTGTCACAGCGGGACATTGCTCTCTTTATATCACAGTAGACTTTTAAATACGAGTGGCAATGGGGGTGGTGGGGGAGGGTGGGAGGGAGGGCTCAAGGGGGGATTGACAAATCAACACCTACCAACTACATTCCGTTCCTTATCAGACGTGTCCATGGCCTATACGGCAGTTTAAAACATGATACACAAAGCTGAGAGGGGCAGCAATTGAAAAATCCTTTTGGTTTGTGCTGATGTAATTGTTTAATATCTTGCTTCCTGTCCACTGCCTTCCTCCCCCTCCCCCCAAACTTTGATTGTTTATTAGATTTGTTTCCCTTGTTAACTTTTCATTTCTGGCATATTCATGTATTAAATCGATAACCTTTTGAATTAATATCGAATGAAAAAAAATTCAATCGATAGGGTGTTATGCAATGAAGAGTCAAATGGCTCTTATCAGAATTAAAGTTGGCCTACTCGCAATTTAATTTATCCCTGTCAAATTATCTGACACTATATTTTAGGGCTGAAGATCTGCAACATATATCTGCAACATATATCTGCAACATGGTGTAAAATTAGGGTGTGTGTGTGTGTGATTTTTTTGCTGTTAATATATATTGATTATAGTTCCAACATTTTGTGATTGATTATAAGCTCAACATGTTATATAGATTGATTATAGGTTCAACATGTTTTATATATTAATTAATGATTCAACATGTTATTTAGATTGATTATCATTCAACATGTAATATAGGTTGATTATCGGTTCAACATTTTATTATATATTAATTATTAGTTCAACATGTTATATATATATATATATATATATATATATATATATATATATATACATATTGATTATTGGTTAAATACGTTATATGGATTGATTTTAGTTTCAACATGTTATAAAGAGATTGATTGTAGTATAATCATGTAATTAAATAGGCTATTTATCTTTGGTTCAACATGTCATGACAGATTGATTACAGGATCAACATATTATAATAGATTGTTTACAGGATCAACATGTTATAATAGAATGATTACATGATCAACATGTTATAATAGATTGACTACAGTATCAACATATTATAATAGATTGATTACAGGATCAACATGTTATAATATATGGATTACAGGATCAACATGTTATAATAGATTGATTTCAGGATCAACATGTTATAATAGATTGATTACAGGCTCAAAACCTGCTCACAAACTTTAAAGTTTTACCAAATAATAGATAACAAAGGAGCATTCAAGATAAAGGCGGTTCTACATAGCCCAGGCCCGAAGCCAGGTCAAAGTCAGCAGGGGGGCACCAATACCCTGCAAGGGGGGCATCTATACTTTTTCTTTCTTTTTTCCTCTTTTCTTCTTTTTTCAGCGGGGGGGGGGGGCACTCCACACCTAGCGGGGGCACGGCCCCCCAGTGCCCCCCCTTGGCTACGGGGCTCCCCCCACCCCGGCCTTTTTTTTTACATAAGTGCATCCATATTTGTCTTCTTCGCTTGCAGATCATATAGAAATTCTCAAAGTAATATGTGAACATAACGGTGTAACTATTGGCACTTACTCCCATCGCAAACAAGGGGCGGTACCTGATGTAGCTTTTGGCATGGGGATGGGCGTCATTTTTCACCGTGCGCCCCGGGCGCTCCTTACGCTAGTTACGCCACTGTGAGACCAATTATTGACTACTTGTACTCATAATTTTTCTTTTCTTTTTTCGCTTTATTAGTTTGAGTTCGTAAGCTCACTTCAGAGGAAAGAAACGTTGTATGTTTGTCATCATATAACGAATTAGCTTTGTGGACCTCTGAGGCTATTGGGCGTGCTTTACGAAGAACATTAAAATCTAGCCAATGAACACCGGAGGCTATTAAGATGCCTTTCTTAGCGTGACACCCCCAAATTACACACAGGAGTAGGTTAAGGGGTAGTGCCATATACAAGTCCGACACTCAGCTAATGGGCTGGTAACCAAAAGAAAGACAAAAGAGAAACAGTAGCTCCACAAACCTTATAATCAAAACAGTGTGTGAACTCAGTGCAAGATAAGGAATCGGGCGAACTATATTGCTTTCATAAATGTTGGTATTAAGAAGCATTTAACTAGACAACAACGGAATAAAAACATGTCTCACGCGGTTATAAAAATAAATAAATAACTGTAAAATAATAAAATAATAATAATAGGTTTACCGCCACTACCCACACTTCCATCAATATCCCCCTCCCCCCGACCTTATAACCCGGAAACACAAACACACATTCTTATTTATATCTTTTTTGTTTGTTTTTGTTTTGCCCCTTCCATTGTGGTTGAGGCCCATTCGAGGTTAAACATACTGACGTCACTAGAACGTGAAAGATAAGCATTAAGACTTGGGTTGTGGGGGGGGGGGGGAGGGGGGGTAATGCGTTAGATTGTAGAATGTCCTTGTATGAAAGAAATGTCTTGTCTCTCACGTTGATCCTATACAGATCCGCTACGCGCGTAAGCGGATTTAAAGGCTGACGCACCGGGCCTCATGCTAAGATACATTTGGGGGGGGGGCTCAAGGAAAATATATTTTGTGGGGCACTAAGCTTTGGTACAATATGTGGGCTTCAGGCAAAGGAACATTGACGGCCCCAAGCAAGAGTGATTTTAAAACCTCCTTCAGATCATGGGCTTCTAATAATTTTTGTTGAAACTTTCAAGTTATTATACCTCGGAGTACAGATGAGTGATTTGGTATTCTTTCCTTGTTGTGGGCCTGATTATTGACGATGCCAGAAAATGAAAAATCGCCTATAGTAAAAACGCCTCTTGAGTAACAAGATGGTTCGGGAAATTTTTTTACCTAACAGCAGATAAAACTTTACAATTTCTCATAATTATTATGGCTCATTAAAAGTATTGACAAGCAGTCGGGGGTCCTAACTACAAGAACGGTCCTGTACGGTAGTTTTATATGTAGCCTAAATAGTTTTGATAGATGTACAGCTTTTTTATTACTTTCTTTCACTAATGAAACCTGCAAACAGGATCAGCAGAACGTATTTCGCGATCAGGATTACCCTGGTGACGTAAAGAGACAGAATCAAACGAACCAACCATCCCACTCAACACATAAAAAAACATACAGAGCTTGTCACAATCACAATGTATAAGCTAGGGGTGTACATTGGCGTTGTCTATTCCTGCTTACGAGTGCAACAGAGATAATAGATAATAATTAACTGAAAAAAAACAAACTAAAATAATAATTGAAAAACAATAAATGGGAAAGTGTCGCTCCCCCCCCCGGTCCCCGCCCACTCCCTTTCATGGCTCCCCGAACAATATATTGCATGCGATCTCTCATCCCTTGTTGAATACCAGATACTTAAATCATCAGAACCATTCTTAGTCTTTCGCGAGCCCTTTCGGCGTTGGCAAAGACAGTGAATATATTTGAGGGCCCCGTGGAGTACATTGTAGTATTTGATTCTTATTTGTACTAAAAGGGGGCCCTTACAGTGGAAAGGGGGGGGGGGTTGCACGGTTGTCTAGTTTGACGATCCTTAAGAACGACTCAGTTATCAGAATGTAAATTTAAAAGAAAAAAAAAAGGCTTGAACGAAACACAATGTTTGATAGAAAACACTGATAAGGCTAAATCCACTTTATCTGCACTGGGTCATCAAAATACAACCTTTGACCCGCCCCCGCCTACCATCCCCGCCACAATCTTGTTATACATTCTTACGTCATAGATCTCTGCACCACGATCTTACTTGTCTATTTATCTGATTTTTGATTATACTAATTCTGGATATTTCACACTTCTCCTCTTTCAACACAATTTATATGATAATCACATTGTAAACGACTTACTATCAAAACACAATAATGTTTTCGAACAAAGACTTCTGTTTTGCTTTATTTGGTTAATGTTTGGGTAATTGTTCCGCATGATAATAAAAGTTTTAAAAAATTTTTAAAATAAACATCCGATCCACTTTTATTATGCATGCAATATCAGAGGAAAAAAAAACAACAACTCAAATCTAGGTTTAAAGATTTGTTTGATCTGTTTTTTGTATTGGTTCAGTTTATATAACACCACAAGGCTATGCATAAATAAACATGACCCACACGTTGAAGATTGTGAGAAAAGGGGGACAATCTTATGGAAAAAGGGGGACAATCTTATGGAAAGAGGAGTTCAATCTTAATACCACAAACGACGAACGGCAGAGGCAGCCTAAGCAGTTCGCGGGGCAAAGGCCGAGTGTCAGTTGGGGGGACTTGGGCGAGTGTCAGTTGCCGGGCCTGAGACGCACGTTTAGTTTTGTTTTAGTCAAATTACGAAAATATCGTTAAGCTCAAGGGACCTTTGGGACGGATGGCCGAGTGGTGTAGATACTCGACTGTCGACCTGAGAGTCCTGGGTTCGATCCTCGGTGAGACCCATGGAATTTTTCCAGGTGAAATTTGGTGCAAAGTCGTCCCACAAGTCCACCCAGCTTTAAATGGGTAGCTGACTTTAAGTTGGGGAAGTAAAGGCGGCTGGGCGTTGTGCTAACCACACAATCCCTTCATATGCCTAGGTTATAGAAACAGATGAATTCTACACTTCATCTGCCCCGAAGGCCCGTTAGGGCTAAGAAGGGAACTTTTTTTTTTCTTTTTCAAGGGACCTTTGAGGCCCAAGAGGCTAGCTCCCAATTTATCCCCCATTTATGCCACTACTTTTAAAAGCCACAGAAAAACGAATAGAAATAGCAGATAGCTAAATATTTGTAAATTCTTCTATAAATAGTTGTTTTAGATGAAATATTTCTAAATCAAATTCCAGAAGAATTTTTTAATTTTTGCTTTAAATTATCTTTGAATTAATGTTAAGCGTTCATCCACAAAAGAAGGTATGTTTGTTTGGACAGAGTTACCTGCCTTGAAAACCTAAAACATCGCTTGCCCTTTTTCCTATTTCATGTCATCAATTTCCCATCACTCCCCAGCATGTCCCGCAGAACATACAAGTAAAAAGCTCTACCACCAAAGACGATAGAACAATGGCCAGGTCACCTAGTAGAGCGGAACTTAAAAAGAAAATAATAAAAAAAATAAAACAAGCCAAGTTGGCCATCACATAATAAAAAGAATGATCGATTTCTTTTTTTTTTTGTTCAAGAATCAGTAATGGAGAGAGAGATCGATATTCGATTTGCTTGTGTCTGTTCAATAATTCAAAAAAAAATTCGGGAAATAAAACACAATACAACATTTTCCGTTTATGCTTTTATTTATGTGTTGTTGTTTTAAACACACAACGATCTTGATGAGGTTGTGAAAGTATAAGGTTTTGATGGGTTTGTGAAAGTATAAGGTTTTGATGGGTTTGTGAAAGTATAAGGTCTTGATGAGTTTGTGAAAGTATAAGGTCTTGATGAGTTTGTGAAAGTATAAGGTCTTGATGAGTTTGTGAAAGTATAAGGTCTTGATGAGTTTGTGAAAATATAAGGTCTTGATGAGTTTGTGGAAGTATAAGGTCTTGATGAGTTTGTGAAAGTATAAGGTCTTGATGAGTTTGTGAAAGTATAAGGTCTTGATGAGTTTGTGAAAGTATAAGGTCTTGATGAAGTTGTGAAAGTATAAGGTCTTGATGAGTTTGTGAAAGTATAAGGTCTTGATGAGTTTGTGAAAGTATAAGGTCTTGATGAGGTTGTGAAAGTATAAGGTCTTGATGAGTTTGTGAAAGTATAAGGTCTTGATGAGTTTATGAAAGTATAAGGTCTTGATGAGTTTGTGAAAGTATAAGGTCTTGATGAGTTTATGAAAGTATAAGGTCTTGATGAGTTTGTGAAAGTATAAGAAGAGAAGTAATTAGTTGTTTATTTAAGGGGAAGGGTCCTAGGGGAGATAATTTACCACGTTTTTTGGGGGTCCTAACCAAAAGTACATGTCGTGGCCCCTGATGTTAGTTTATGAATAAGTGATAAATATTAATATGTTTTATAATTGTCCCCCCCCCACCACTTTACCAAAATGAATTAATTTGTGATATAAATTGTCTAGATTTATTATCAACACATTTGATACGATTTTGTACCGAGAAGGGCCACCCTCATTGATCAGAATTGGGGGGGGGGGGAGGCAAAATTGGTCTTCTAGTTTGCATATGCCCAAGAACTGTTTTAACTATAACAACTGTAAGTGCTCGTGTTATTTTTTGACAAATAAAAAACATCGAAATAATTGACAGCCAGTAATACCTTATTTTAAATGTTGGTTGGGTTACCGCACAATGCATCTTTTTTTTTTTAAACCAATCAGAATCTTTGCTTAGTAACTTACCATTTAGGGCCCACTTCCCAAAAAAACTCGATATATATATATATATATATTTAACAAAAACAGATTGCATTTCCGCTGTTTGCAGAGTGGGTTTTTTTTGGTCTCGCTTGTGAAGTTATCACAATGGTAAACAAACCAAAACTGCTGCTAAAAAATAACAATGCGAATAGAAAAGGGTTTACGTTAAAATATATAAATATCACTGTAGTGAAACAGATATGGATAAATCTCTTTCTCTTTCTTCCCCCCTCCCCCTCTTTATCTATTACCCTACAAACAAATTTATCTAGAAGTTTATAAATGTGGCACTTTTTAGCGTTTAACCACAACCGAGATATCATAATTTAAGCTATGGCAGCTTCAAATAAAATTATTTAGGTAAACGCGACCCCAACACACACACACACACCTTATTGAAAAAAAAAGGGGGAGGGGAAGGTCAAAGTTCTTCTCCTTTCACCCTGAGACTAATGACCCGCAACTGCTCACTGTCTGGCCTGGGGTCGATCGGAAGTCACAGCAACAGATCGATGAAGTAAACGAGACCAGAACAAACAAAAAGATTCAGATATCGAATCGATAGTAACAAATAAAATTACATGGGGAAATAAAACACACACAAGCCCACACACACGCACACACCACGCACAACCATACACTGACATTTTAAACGTTAATTAATTTCTAGACATCGCAGCTTTGTCAATGTCACTGACATATGAACATTTAAAGACATCGGCCGAATTGTCCACGAGGGCCATAGAGTTGGAATAGAGTAGCCACAAGAGTAGCCACTAGAGTAGCCACTGAGTAGCCACGAGAATAGCCACTAGAGTAGTCACTAGAGTAGCCACTGAGTACCCACTAAAGTAGCAACTAGAGTAGCCACTAGAGTTGCTCGCCGTCTCATTCTACTCTACGACCAACCCGTATCATCATATGGTATGAATTAGTTACTAGTAAATCATAATTTGGTTTGTGCTTTAAAGTGCCTGATACTACTTTTCATTCAACTACAAAACATCGTTGGAGTCTCTAGATTTGGGTACCTCATATCTTGACTATATTTTAAATAACACTCCCGTCCGATGCTACGTTTAATTTAGCTGTACAACACCTGTTGAAGTCGTATGTATTTTTGTACAACACCTGTTGAATTCTTATGTATTATTGTACAACACATGTTGAAGTCTTATATATTATTGCATATCTTATCATTACTACGCTAAATTAACATTCTAGCTCCCAATAATAACTGATCGATTTAACAGAAATCACGTGCTCTTTGTGGTCTTTGTTTTACACAGCGATATATTGTTTTGTTTTTTTGTTTCGATGGTTCTCATAATATGGATTTTCTCGTTGTCTCGAGTGCAGCAGACGTAAAACAATTTTAACAAAACTGAGTGTTTTAATTTCTTCTATCCTACTTGAACAAAAAAAAAAGTTAATTATCAGGGCATGTCATTAATAATGACAATTAGTCATGGGTTTTGTTCAGTCTAGCTGGTCGTATTTTAAAATTAGCATGAGAAATGATAACTGAACAGGTAAGGGGAAGAGGGTGTGTGGGGGAAGTTGCTCTTTATCTTTCTCAGTTTTTTTCTTTTTTTCTTGACATTAATTTACTCAACTTCATACAATTAACTACTTAAACAATGAGTGAGCATTATCTGTATTTATTTCAGCCACCATTTTGTTTGCTCACACGTTGTTTTATTTCCTCGATTGGTTTTATAACCTACGCCAATATTGGACCACATTTGACCTTTGTGGCTTCACGCTTGGCGGATCCTCGCAAGTTTGGCTCAAATGTTAGGCCTGTGTTTAATGAAGTGTGTCGTGGGCGAATAGTAAAGTGGCAATCAGTTCAAGTTGTGTTGGTGTTTGCGTACAGGTGTTTGTGTACAGGTGTTTGTGTACAGGTGTTTGTGTACAGGTGTTTGTGTGGTGTGTATGTGTGTGGGTGTGGAGGATGGTTTAAGAGGCTTGTTTGTATACATTCACCGGCACAAAAAAAAAAATCAAACACAGAACAAAAAAGCAAACATATTCGTCTGTCTATCTATCTATCTATCTATCTATCTATCTATCTATCTATCTATCTATCTATCTATCTATCTATCTATCTATCTATCTATCTATCTATCTATCTATCTATCTATCTATCTATCTATCTATCTATCTATCTATCTATCTATCTATCTATCTATCTATCTATCTATCTATCTGTTGGTCTGTATGCTTACCTGTCTATCTATAGAGCTTTTTATCTATTTGTTCGTCTATATGTCCATCTAATTTTACGTCTTTCTATGAACATTTATGTCTTAAGTCTACCACCTGTCTGTGTGTATAAAAGCATGTCCGTCTGTCTATCTTACCATAAAATTGTACCGTGCATGGTTTAATCTCAACTAAGTATTTGCACACCCTATTTGTACGCAGCTCCACAGATGGCCCTGTCCGAGGTATTCAGACCAAGTGACGGAGACCTTCTCATACGGGATCAGCTGTCCCACGGTCCGACAGTCCCCGTGGACCACTTCAAGAAAGATGAACTCCGCCCACAGACACAAGGAGGGTTCAGGTTCGGGCAGCTCAGTCACAATTCTTTTTTTACCAGACATAACCCCCACCCGACTAGGGTCAGACATTTTAAAGGTAAGTGGAACTATTAACACCTAATAAAGCACTGGCAATTAACATTTTATATACATGTTTTATTCATTTAAGCATGAATATACGTTCGATGTTTTGTATTTTTTGCCAATTCAAATGTGGGAATAGTTCTACACGTAGGTTTGTCAGACTATGGCCGAGTGGTGTAGATGCTCAACTATTGACTTGAGAGGCTTGGGTTCGGTACTCGGTGAGAACCAAGGGAATCTTTCCAGGTCCTGGTGAAAGTTGGTTAAAAGTCCCACAAGTCCACCCAGTCTTAAATGGGTACCTGACTCTAGTTGGGGAAGAAAAGGCGGCTGGTCTTTGCGCTAACCACACAATCCCTTTACATGCCGATGTTAAAGAAACAGATGAATTCTACACTTCATCTGACCCGATGGCCCTTTAGGACTAAGGGAACTTTTTTATGTTTATTCTTGTGTATTTCGGGTGCGTGGCTGCAGTAAACGAAATAAAACATTAACTGTCTCCAGGCCTTCTAGATGTCCCCATCTGTACAGTCAACGACGACGGATATTTCGCCAATCCAAGGTACTCACTGCAGTTCCCACCTAGTAACTTCGACAACACGAAACTCAAGGTAAAGTTACTTTTCTAGCTCTTTAAGTATTGTAGCATGACTCCGACTAAAGAGATCGACAGTTGCTATTTGTACACGACTGTGAACTTTTGCAGGGCCATTCTAGGTCTCAGGCAGAGAATTTTCGTGATATTAGGGAAAAAAAAGGGGGGGGGAGGATTGGACAAATACCTTTTGGGGGTGGTGATGGGGTGGGGGGGGGGACTAAAATATAAAAAAACAACCTTTTTGGGGGCAGTGAAAAAGAAATATTTATAGGAATTAGTACTGTAAAGAGGTCCTTTAGTATTGGGAATATAGAAGGTCGCTCAGTTTTCCTATCCATAAGAATGGCTCTGTCTAATAATAGGTATGTAACAGTGGTAGAACAATCTGCACAATCAAAGGTCCCACTGTTCAATTCTTGACCCAGTCATCTGAAATCTTTCTGGACATAATGTGAAATGGAATTTGTTCTAGTTTTTTTTCATAGGCACCAAAAATAAAAAAGGACATCTCACAGTCTCATAATCCACATAAAGATCAACACAATGGCGGTGAAATAAGGTCCGTGATACTCAGGGGGGGGGGATTAAAAGAGCAAACAACACGGGACCGAAAATGACGACGTATTTAGGATTCCATTAAGCGGGAGGGCCCACAATTGTTGGCGCCCCGACTGGTTAAGTACAGAACTGTGTAAATGTACCACATAGCGTAGGCCTACATGTACCACAGAGTGTACATGTACTGATCAGTAGTTGTCACATGATATAAATAGTAGCTATATTATAATCATCAGTATTATTTTTAAATGAAATACGAACGCGCATGACTTCTCTACTTTTCAGACATGGAGAGGTCGAGTACCGGTGAACGCTATCAACATCAACAGCCAGATGCTACCTATCAACACCATCACCGGGCTGCAATACTTCACTGGTCTCAACAGTTACCCGTTCAGAGAGAAGGCCATCCCACGAGTAGGTCTAGGTAACCGCAGGCTATTCTTACTACACTACATATGTACATGCAGTTATTATCATTTTATACCTGGGGAAGTGGCAGGCTATTCTTACTACACTACATATGTTCATGCAGTTATTATCATTTTATACCTGGGGAAGTTGCAGGCTATTCTTACTACACTACATATGTTCATGCAGTTATTATCATTTTATACCTGGGGAAGTTGCAGGCTATTCTTACTACACTACATATGTACATGCAGTTATTATCATTTTATACCTGGGGAAGTTGCAGGCTATTCTTACTACACTACATATGTACATGCAGTTATTATCATTTTATACCTGGGGAAGTATTACGTGTCCGGGGAAAGGAACCAAACATGTTCAGCTAATTTAATTTCTATTGAATATGTGACCGCTTATCCTCTCCCCCCCCCCCCAACTGCAGAAAAGGACCATTTAAAGTATTAGTTCATATTAAATCGGATACTAAGTGGGACCCACCAGGTACTTCTGCCCAAGGCCTTAAAACATCTCTGAAAGCTCTTCTTATGGCCTCCTTATACTTAAGGATGGCCCTGCATGTAATATTAGCTTTTTTTTTTTTAAAAAAAATGAAAACGTAATAAAGGTAAACTTTTGAATACACCAGTTAATACAGCGCTACGTAAATATAATTATTAATATTCATACATAGGAAATAATACATACACCAAAAGAAATTACTGTGTTCCCCCCCCCCCCTTAGATTTAAAAAAAAAACTTGTATATGTTTCCTAAGTCCTTCAGAGTCACCCCTGCCCATCATGTGACATGGATATCTGCATTGATTGGTCTGGCAGCTCCCCACTGAGCAGCGAGTGTGACAGTTGTCCCCAAACAGGTCACGATTGTCGTGTCCAATCAGTTGGCCATCTCTCAAAACTCCCCCCCCCACACGCACACAAAGAACCGAGTCTTCAAATAACGTCACACACTCAATTATTGTTTGCATGGCAATCTAGTTCATGTAATCAAACTTTTTTTGTTAATGCGTAACACGATAACTCGGTGTAGTTGGGAAACAATGCATTCCTCCATGCAGGATCATGCAGTGCCATGCAGTGAAATAAAAAAAAATGGATTACAAAAAAAAAAGGTATTGGATCTATTGATGGGTTAGATCAGTGTTTCCCAAACATTCGACATCCTTGTAACCCCCCCCCCCTTATTATTTTCATAATGCTGAGTTCCCCTAGTAAAAAAACAACAACAAAAGAATTAACATATATTAATTTTTTTATGGTTATGGTATCCCCTCTATTCTTTGTTTTCACTTTAGCCGACCATGTTTACCCAATGTTCGCAGCCCGGTGCAGCGCGTACCCTCGACAAAATCTTCGCATGTTCCATGGGGTACGTGTACCACACTTTGGGAACCACTGGGCTAGGCTAGTTACTTTTAAGATCATTCACTGAGACCATATTTTCCTAAATGGGTTTTAAAAAATAATTCATTCATTACCAGGAATCGAACGTATATATCTGAGCTAACAGAGTGATGCCCTAACCACAATATGAGAGTCAAATATTAAAATTAGATCTGTTCCTAAGTTACATGTGATTTTATAAACAAGAGTTAACTCGTGGCGATTTGATTGCTTTAAGCTGCAGATCACGTGTTCAAATCCCACCAATGTTGTTTCTTAAAAGGCGCCTAGGTTCGCACAATCGTTGATGGTGATCATAGAAATAAAAGGCATGAAAGAGGTATACATTCCATGTAGCTCGGGTAGGATTAGGATTTGAATCTTACCGTCTTAACTGACCAAGTCTTGCGTAGATTTAGAAGTAATGGCACAAAGTTATCATATATATGGTCACTTTATGATTTATAGAAGTGATTATGAATAATCAACGCCCACCCTTCCCTCTCCTAGTGGGCCACAGTGAAATTATCAAATGTTGACCGGTCCGCAGCGAGTGGTGACCACTGATTTACAAGACATGGAGAGCTAGCGACACGTGTTATATGACAAGAAATATAATATATATATATATATATATATATATATATATATATATATATATACAAGTGATAAGGGTTCTGCGTTAAATCGAAAGTAAAGAATTAATACAACAGTCTTCCAGTTTAAAATACAATCATGAAAAAAATTGGATCTGCCTATCGATCAAGCCTAAGGGATATAACTCTATGCAAAGGTTTTGCAGGGTACAGCTAGTATATGTATACTGTCCTATGTTATATAGATGGCAAAAAGTCCCAAAAAATGTTTAAATTAAATTTAGCAGTCATAGTTTCGAAATAAAATTTCACTGAGGTTATTCTACCTTGTTAGTACCGTTATCTGGGGCATTAATAATTTCTCATTACTCAAAGATTAGAAGAAAATTTCATGCACAGTCCGGACAAAGACAGCCTACACATTTACACATCGGCAATTTTATGACGATTCAAATGGTTCTGTTATTATATATATATATATATATATATATATATATATATATATATATATATATATATATATATATATATATATATTAGAGCTGCTGTTCGATTAAAAATTTTAATCGAAATTAACGCATAATTAAAACAAGAAATTAAGCCTGTTCCATTCTGGACACAGGACGTGTTAGCGCATTTTCGTGTTATGTATCAGTACGTTTGTTAGCTTTCAGCAAATATTTGTAAATTTTGGAAATGTTTATAAATTCAATTGTGTAATGCATATATCTGTAAAAAACAATTATAAAGACGTTTCTTTATAGTTGAAAAAAATTATTGTCTCTTAAATCTAACTACAAGTGGTTTGTGGTTACTGAAATAGGACTCATAATTGAAAACATTCGAAATTATAGTCATTTAATCGTCCGAAAACTCCGTCAATTGTTGCATAGCTCTGATACTTTCAATTAAACTCAGAACACAAGCTTACTATTTCATTTGATGAGTTTCTTAATAAATCTTGGTGAAACTACGTGCTGCAGTATTTCGCACCAAATGAATGGGTTATTGAACGTACAAGGTGTATATATAATATATAAGCCCCTTAGGAGCCCTGAAGCCCGGCCCTCAGAGGTCCTATCGCGAAATGCACTTTTGATGTACACTTGGCAGGCCAAGACCTACAAAATGATATATACATCATGGGTCTAGGACTTATGGTTGTTGAGATATAGGCGCTCCTTTATTAATATAGCTTATATAGTAAAAAACGGTACTAAGCCCCCTTTTACGGCCCTCAGAAGTCAGATCGCGAAATGGAAAAAGTCATTTCTTGGCAGGCCAAGACCTACAAAATGATATATACATCATGGGTCTAGGACTTATGGTTGTTGAGATCTAGGGTGATGACAGACAGACAGACAAAACGGGGACCATAGAGCATTTTTTTTCGAAAATGCTCTAAAAATTATCACAAATTAACGCATATTTAATCGAAAAAATTCTTTATTTATTAATTGTAACATTTTTTAATTCAATCAACATGTCATTTTAAAATAATAACAACGTGTTATTTTTTCGCACTTACTTGGCCTAAGCAATAGAGTGGTAAACCTTTGTGTGTGTGTGTGTGTGTGTGTGTGTGTGTGTGTGAGACGTCTTTGACAAGCCAGACCTTGAAATGTTCGACTCATTTTTGACGCGAGCAAGTAAGCATCCTTGTTCATTTGTTCTCAGTCTCACATGTGGGTCGCGACTTATTATAAAGTGCGTCGTCAACAGGAAAGAAAGAACAGAAGATGAAAAATGAAAGCCGACCGATAACATCAAAGAGTGTCATTTTACACAATATTTTTTTTATTAATATAACTGACAGACCGATAAAATAAAATTCTTTTTTGTTGTTCACTAAAACATTGAACAAATAGTTGATAGTAAGAAAGTAAATGAATGAAAGAATATAAGAATAACATTTATAGACTGCGACGCGCAAAGCAAAAACTTCAAAAGAAGATTAAAAGTAAATTTGTCCATCAACTCGCCGACTGAGGTTGTATTGGTGGGGAGGTGGGTAATGTTAATATTGGTAGATGACCAACCACAAGTTACATTGTTTCAAAGCCATGACACTTGTCAATCAAACTATAACACGTGCAGATGTTCATTAATTGCATCATTCAGGGTCATAAGTTTGAATTAAGAAATGACAATCCTATTGTTTCAAGGTCATATAGCTGCTATGATTTATGTAAATGTGACACTCGGGTTTTTTTTTTATTCCTTTTTTTTTTAAATCTCGTCTGATCTGGTTATAGAATTGGGTTATTAACTGATTTTTTTATTTCATCTGCAATTCTGAAATAACACCATATGGGTAAAATTTAACGCATTTAGGTGTTTGTGTTAAAAAATGTAATCGCATATTTTTAACGCATTAATTACGCTTTAATTGCAGTAAATCAACAGCCATATATAAAATTTGACTCAGTATCACAATAATTCTGAAAAATACAACCACTGTCTCGGGTACAGATGTATTAGCAAGATGTTATACTATCAAAATACGATACAAAATTATGCGCAAAAAAAAATGATGATACAAAATTTCTAGCATCTCGTTATTTTGATCTAATAATAAACGGGTTCATTATACCTTCAACAATACACTATAGTACCTCCACCAATACACTATGATATAACGTAAACTATGAATGAAAGTTTTCCCTCTTTTACATCGACCGGAAGGGAGCAGGAGTTTACTTGTCGAAGTGCTAAATAACCAAAACATCTTCATTATATATTACAGTGGGGCTTCAGTCGACATACCTGGGGGGTGAGGGTGTGTGCGAATTGCGGCAGGGTGGGTGTGGTAGATCTACTTAATAAGTGGACGGAACTTAAACTTCAAATGGTGAAATTCTGTTATTTATCGTTTTGGTGAATTTTCCGCATTTAGTCAAATTAACGCATTTAAGTGTTGCGTTAAAAATTTTAATCGCAAATTTTTTTTGACGCGTTAATCGCAAATTAACGCAGTTTAATCAGCAGCCCAAATATATATATATATATATATATATATATATATATATATATATATATATATATATATATATATTGTTGTTGCAAAATACATTTACACTGTTTAACAACCCTTTATTGGAGAATTAATGTTACAAGTCATTGTGTTAAAATGCGACACGCTTCGTTTGATTTAATTGGCTTTGATTTGTGACACCCTACCACACACTCTCCCAACCCCCTTCTTCCTACGGACCCTTGTTGACCTAGAATTTTAACGTCTTTCCTGCTTACAGTAGCTTGACGATTTGATTACACTACACTAAATGTCAATGTGTGGAGGAAACAGTGTCAAAAGCCCAGCCAATCATGCATATATGTGTGTGGTGTGTGTGTGTGTATGTGTATGTTTGTTAACACTACGCTACACAGAGACACACACACACATTCAGCATTGGCAATTAAGCTAATGACTCCCCAACACAGCAATCTGGGCAAAGAATTTTATGACTAGGTGGCACATCAAGACACGAGTAGCGCCCCCCCATATATATATATATATATATATATATATATTACCGAGACCAGTGGCCACTGTGACAGACCGAGGTAACCCCTCCCCACGACATTACTTCTTTCCTCTTAGCTGTAACAAAACCATATCCTGGGCCCTTGATCTGATACTGGGAACGGGGTGTCGTGCGGTGTAGAGCGCTCGCGTGTCGACCGTAGGGAGGTCTCGGGTTCGAACCTCTTTGAGAACGTTGTGATTTTTTTTTCGGGTCCGGGTGAAAGTCCCCAAGTCCACCCAGCTTTAAATGGGTACCTGACTATAATTTGGGATGGAGTAAAGGCGGCTGGGCGTTGTGCTAACCACCACAATCCCTTCATATGCCGAGGTTACTGAAATTATGCCCCGATGCGACATTAGGGGCTTACAGGAACTTTACTTATTTTTTTAATCTGATACTCGCCCCGATTACTGCTATCCCCGTGTAAGTCCTCCTATGCGTAAACAAGAGACCAATAAAGATCTTTTAAGGCCCCCCCTAGAGCAGAAAAGAAAAATTATGAGACCATAAAAAAAAAGAGACAGAGAAAACAAAATGAATACAAGTGTAAGTTTGGTTCGGCACTAACGAAATCTGGGGCTCATGGTCTGATTCTCCCGCCGGTTCTCAACCTTTTCCGCGACTGTACCCCGAAGAGTGTGAAAGTATGTCAAGCCGGTACCCTTCACACGTAAGCGCTTAAAAGTTCTTGGTTGTTTTAAACGAAAATTGTATGTCGCTGCTTACCCCCTGCATAAGCTTTCCCCGCACCCCTTGGGGTACGCGTACCACCGGTTGAGAACCGTTGATCTATAGACGTAGGATACAACAAAAAAAAAAAGAAATTGTTGTTTTTCTTTTCAAACTATATTTTTTAAGTGGCATCTGATTTTACACTCTGACATTTCCCTTTGTTTTGTTTTTTATTTTAAAACTATGTAATGACGTCAATGGTCACTTCAGCAATGTTTACAATTTGATAAAAAGTCAAGTTATAACGTCTTGAGCTTGTAGAGTTATTGAGACAAAAGGGTTCTAAATTTGATATTTGGCTCACACACTCTCATGGCCTTGACCAGTCTATTGTGTCGTTTTGTGTCGGTTCGAATTCCCCGACGGCAGTTGTTTGTGACAAATTAAAAAAGAAATGCTATAATTAGTTGAGTCCATTGTTTTCTATCATCAATATAAAAGAGTTTGCGAAGGAGGCGCCTTTTAAGAGATATGTAAGTTTGCTTTTATCAGTGGGATTTTAACACGTAGCCTAACCCACAGCATCGGGGCCGGATTTAGACTTGATAAGGCCCAAAGCTATTTGAGATAAGGGGCCCTTTATAAGTCCAGATATTACATGTCATAGCCAAATATTTAAGTATATATGACAATTGCTCACTCTGACTTTTTTTGGGGTGGGGGGCATAAGCTATAGATTGTGTAGCTTATACCTAAATCTTGCACTGCACAGCATAAAGCAATCAAATCTGCAATTTATAGAATCAGCTCTAAACGTTTAATCTAGGAACTTATCTGCTCAACTTTAATACAAGAAGATCATATTTAAGCACCGAGATTTCAGTTTGGATACTTATGTGATGTCTTCTTTAGACCTCACCATGGTTGTCTACACGTTGGTCCCGGCGTCAGGATTGTCGTTAGCTAATCTGCCCCCCCCCCCATAATGATCTCCACCAACCTGGTCCACAGTGATCACACTCACCCACCCACCAATTTTCTCAGTCATTTTATTAAACGAAAAAAAAAATAACACCGCCCGACGGGGCCTCTAAGACATTCGAGGCATCTGCGCCGGTGCTGCAAAGTGGCCCAGCCAATATCAACGATTATATTTAGCTCTAAGAATTAGGTCAAAACATCTCGATCTCGGACTCGAATTTGGGTCATGAGATCCCCGAAAGAGACATTCTTATAGACAGGCTAACTAGGCAACATAGGGCCCCCCACTACAAAAGAAGCCCCCCCTTTCCAGTGTTAATGTCTATTACATCTTGTTCTAAAAGACCCCGACAAGGACTTGAATAGGGCCCACAAATATACTTGAATGTCTCTGCCTAGGGTCACAAAGGCGGCTCTACATCGCCGCGATGTGTGTCGTCGCAGGATGCAGGGTTCAAATCCCTTATGTTAGGGGTGTAGAAAGGGCCCCCCCTTACAAAATGCCCCTAATAGAGACTAAAGGCTCATCATACGATAAATAGACAACATCCCATCGTAATTCGCTAGGGCTGACCCCCCCCCCCCCAGCTAATCTTGGGTTCGACAACCTACACCGATAGGGTCCCTCTAATTAACACACACGCACACACACACCAATGGATAAGTCATTCGACAGCAGAGTAATTTAACCCATAGCAAATTTTTTGAGACGCACCCTTTCCCTTGAGTTAGCCAAACCTCACAGTGTATACTAGTGTTGTTTTAGTCCCAGGTCATATTTTAGTTTCAGTTTTTATTTCGTTTTTTCTGTAATAGTTTTAGTTTTCGTCTAGCTTTAGTCTTGCTTCTAATTTTAGTTTTAGTTCTCGTTGACGAAAAGTCAACATTTTCGTCAACGAAGGTTTTAGTTTTAGTTTTCGTCAACGAAAACAACACTAGTGTATACATTTCCTTTCTTACTCTAATGTCGTTTCGTTTCGTTTCTTTCTTAAGTTCAATTCTTTGTTGTTACTGGTTGTTCTTTTGGTTTTTTTTCTTGATAAAAATTTCATGGAAGTGACTGTAAAACTCAACATAATAAAACAACATAAAAAATTGCCAGTGAGCAATACCTCAACACATTGACTTCCCCCTTACCCATGACGTATTTCATTCCCTCATTACAAATACACTAAGCCATAATCATTTATCAATAAAAAAAGGAGCCGATAAAATATTTAGATCGCGAAAGATTATTGATTGTAATTCTAACTCGAACTTACTTTACCTAAGGTGTGTGTGTGGGGGGGGGGGGGAGAGGAATGGCATGCTAGGGTAGTGGTAGCAGGTGCCACCTATCCGTAGTAATTTCAGCCTATTAAAAAAAATTAGATAGGATAAAAAAAATGGGGGCATTAAGTCTGTCAAAGCACTTGAAGTTCACAGGTCAACGTGAATTTTTTTTTTGTTTTTTTCAGGCGAACATTTCTCCTTGTTCTCCAATATTTCTTTATTTCATTATAGGAAAGGGTGTGTGTGGTCAAATCTTAATATGAGAAATACGTTTCTTTCTCCATGGATGTGTATGTGATAACTGAGGACCTAATGTTTTATACATTTTTCTTTCCGGAGAGATTTATAAGTTGTTGTTTTTAATATTAAAAGGGATCGACTATATACACAATTAATTTGTACTGATTAAACTTTGATTGGAAGGTAAGGGGGATCATGGCTATGAGGGGGTGTCAGGGTGGGGGGGGGGGTTATAGCCATTGAATGTCTATCTTTAAGTGGCTTGATAAGAATCAAATCTTCCATTTTTTTAAAATCAATATCTGCATAAGTTTACGAAATATGTGCATTTTACAAACCTGAATGAGACATAGGGCTGGCTAAATATATCAGATTATATTCGACTATTGAAAACACTGAACTGTGGCTCAAACTGACCTATATATTTTGAGAAAGATCAACAAAAAAGACAGCGAGCACACGGAGCCACGCTTTAGGAAAGTCATGGGCAAACTACTGCCCGAGGGTGAAATCTGGCCCGCGGCCTGCCACTCGTTTCAGAGTGAAGCACGGCACTAGACTTTTATGTTATGCTTTAGCTAATATGTGGAACGGGTGGCCGAGTGGTGTAGATACTCGACTGTCGACTAGTGTCGACCTGAGAGTCCTGGGTTCGATACGCGGTGAAGCCCATGGAATTTTTCCAGGTGAAATTTGGTGCAAAGTCGTCCCACATGTCCACCCAGCTTTAAAATGGGTACCTGACTAAAGTTGGGGAAGTAAATGCGGCTGGGCGTTGTGCTAACCACACAATCCCTTCATATGCCGAGGTTATAGAAACAGATGAATTTCACACTTCATCTGCTCCAATGGCCCGTCGGGGCTAAGGGAACTTTACTTTTTTTTTTTTAGCCGGGGATGAAACCATAGAAATTTATCCCCGGCTCTGCAGAAATTTTGTTTCATCCCCGGCACCGTTTTTTTTTTTTTAAACTAAATCGATCACTGAATCCAATGTGGCCCGCGACTTAAAAAGTTTGCCCACCCCACCTTTAGAAGGTGAATGTGGGGCGGGCGGAGGTTTGGCAAAGGTAGGCTACTAGTCGGAGCCTGTCCAAAAAAACAACAACAACCCCGGCTTTAATTTTTTTTTCAATCATCCACATTTCTTTAAATATTTGTATCCCGTTAAGATTTAGTATTTTTGAAAATGATTAAAGAATGTTTTTAGAGCCCCAAATTTATTTTCAATTTACATATTTCACCAACAAAAATTTACTTAACAATTCTGGACCAAACAAAATAGAAGCATCCCTTTAATCTGCCACTTAATTAACAAAGTCATTTAATGATCTCTCATTAGCTATATTTTAAATATAATCAATAAAATATCACACGGCTCTTTGTTTCATTTTTTTCCGTAACTTCTGAATCTGAGCTTTTGATTTACTTTGTTTCTATGACATCAGTTCCAGTGACAGAAGCCTGGAGGGATGAACTGACGGCATTCACCAGGAGTCTGCTAGAAGATAATGAGATCCTACAGAGAGAGTTGGCCAGTCAACAGAGACCTGAGGAAGAAAAACGCCCGCGGTCAACCATGTACTCCCCAGACACAGGAAGGCTCATCCCGCCGCCCTCTAGGGCCATGTCCAGGAGCGGCTCAAGGCGAGGTCGCGGCAATCAACAGTTTTTGACCGGCAACCTCCAGCATATTTCCGCTGATCCGGATCTTGAGAACATAGTAAGATCTAGACAGATTGTATACTTACTTCATTAAGTGCATCCATTTGTGTTTGGTCATGCGTAATGATTTATTATCGGTTAACAAACATTTTTTTTTCGATATTCCACTTATGAAGCTCGTGAAGGCATACCCGAGAAGATGGAGTCCAGATGGTACATGGCTCCGAAGCCATAAAATCTATTGGGGGGGGGGGTCCATGAAACACATGCGTTCCGTATTTTTTTTTTATATTGTCAAGGTTTTACTTATTTCTATTGTAACATGCGAACAGCTGTCTATATATTCCGCTTTAACAAACGATAACAATAAGTATTCTAAGCCAGTGTTTCCCAAAGTGTGGTACGCGTACCCCAGGTGGTGCATGGAGAGTTCTACTGGGGTACGCGCTGCGCAGTGCAGAGAACATTGAATAAACATGCACATCTAAAGCGAAAACAATAAAATTTGGGGAAGAGGGGGGGGAGGGGGAGGGAAGGGGAGACCATGACCGTAAAAACAATATATGCAATTTTTTTTTTTCACTAGGGGTACTCAGTATTACGAAAATAAAAAAAAAAGGCGTACACAGATGTCGAAAGTTTGGCACTCATTTTTCTAAGGAATTTTTTTGATAATACATGTACAATGCCCAGCCGCCTTCACTATTCCACAGAAATGCCTTTTTTTAAATCGAGTGGGCTTAGAGACATTGATCGAACCCGTGACAAAAATCTGGACAAATATCGGCGGTATGCTGTGGGATTAAGAGACAAATATTTCATCTTTCCAGGAACCTCATGTCTGTGGCGGCCTCAGATGTGGCAGTTAAACACCCCGCGTCTGAAAAAGGGTGGGGGTGTCGGGGAGTTGATAATAGATTTCTTTGTCGCCTAACTGTAACAAGACTACAAGTTTTCTTTTTTAATTAAAGCGCAACTTGAAAGTACCCCACAGAACACTCGCCATTGGCCGCTTCATATTAAGTACATAAATCTTACTTGACCACTGATTTCAGAGACAGTATATCCCTTTACGTGTCGAGATTCTCACACTGTATATGATGGATGGTATGTTACATTTTAAGCTCGTGATTAAAATAAAAAAAAGACCATTTCACAACAACAACAAAGAAGAGGGAGGAAAAAAAAGGCAAGGGGTGGGAGTGGAGGGTGGTCTTAAGAATATAGATTGAAAGCCGCTGCTTTGAAGTCGCCTTGACAGAAAGCGTGTGCCTCGAATGGGGATTAATGCATATGTTTGTATTCAACGCACCTGTAAGCCGGCACAGCAACGTGGTTTATTGGATTCGTGTAACTGCATTCAGTTATGAAGGGACAAAGTTGATTTTATTATACAATAGTTGGGAGGAGGGTAGAATATAGCACCACCTCCCCACACACACACACGGCCAGTGAATATATCGCACGCACGTCTACTGTTGTGGTTGTTAAATGCAATCAATACCTGAACGTCTGGGGTCAGTTTGACCTGCCAGGTGAGACCGGTGCCTTGAACTCATGTCAAAACTTCAGTTTTGTTCTGCCATTTTGCATACAGTATTCATTTATGACATGATCACAAAATGTTTAATTAAGACACACTCTAAGTTTTAAGCAGATGCGACCAAGTCTTTGTCTTTTGTTGACAAGTGAGTTAAAAATTTAACTTTACTTAGCTGTTTTTTTACGCTTATATATATCTCTGTTTTTTTTTATTGTAATAGAAGCTCGAATAACGACTTCAATGAATATAAATGACCAATAAGTTCGGCCATCAATAACAAAATAAAAAAAAAATTATCTGTAAGTGTTCGATCGTCATACTTCGTCAATATTGATTTTTTTCCATATGTAGACCAAAAAATAAACAAACAACAAAACAATACACAACAAACTAAACTGTTATTTGTAAAGTATTAGTGGGGTTTCCACTATTTATGCAGAGCATGTGGATGAGTCTGAGGGATTCTGAGTTTGTTACAATCCGTTACACAAGGACGGGTGGTGATAGTTACTGTTAGTTATATATGGGACTTTTATTTTTTAAGTGGATGATAAAGATAAATCAATACCGAATGTTTTCTTAGAACTGGATGGGAGTTTATCTTTTTATATAATTAGGGGCCGGGGGGTGTGGACATGAACTTCGTCATATAATGTCATAATGCGAAGGGAGTGGGGGGTAAGTAAACAAAATCTTTATTGTGTTCTATAATATTTTAACGGTTTCCCTCAAAAGGTCAAATGATCCAATCAAAGCTTTTTTTTTATTTCATTTTTTATTTTGAAACATTAAAAAGAATCAAACTAATAAAGTCTCTCGTTTATCACAAAAAATTAATCAAAAATTCGTTTGATTATTTTCAGTCCTCCCACACATTTTAACCACACAGAGTGAAATCAATCAAAAAATAAATCTAATCAAACAGTCTTCAGTCGAGTGTTCACTCCCCCCCCCCCACCCATCTTGGCCCCTCCCCGTTCATTTATCTCTGACATTCGGTGAAATATCCCTATCGATATTTTGTATTGAACATTTCTCACACTAAATAGTTTTACTAGACTAGCTGAAAGGAAATATAGACTCTGAGGTTTCTTTTTTTTTTCCCTCCTTTTCTTCGGATGTAAAGAAATAACACATAAGCCGCCACACTTTCTGAGCAGACGTGATTGTTCGGGATTTCCCAACTAAATGGCAGCAATTCACAACCACTGTGGGTTATATATGCAGTCTGGGTGGAAGTAAATATAACTTTACTTTACTTGCACCGTTTAAACTGTGCAATGAGCAGAAAAGAATCTCTGCCATGTAAAGAAAACTTTCACCAAATATAAGTTAACGCCGCTTACGTCAAACGCCAATGAGAAAAAAATTGTACAGTTAGAGAAAAAAAGGCTAGATTCACGTAAACGCATTTGATGTGTAATAGGACAGTATTTACGAATAGAACAGCGGTTCTCGACTTATTTTCTCGACTTTTCCCCCTCATTCTTTTGAGAGGTTGTAGCAGCTTTTCCGGAACTTTGAACTGTTAGGAGGTCAGTTATGCTCTTTTGACAGCTGTGAAGAGTCGTTCTTAGGTAAAGTAGGCCTAGGTAAACGTCTGGCACCACGCTGATAAAATAGCACCCCAAACAGTGGCGGACAGGGGCTGAAAATCTTGCGACCCGGGGAACTACGCTATGATGCTTTATTTTTATTTTAATAACCAATGAAAACTATAATGGGGGGGGGGGTCTTCATAGTTTATTACTTAGGGGGCCCATATCTTTGAGCGATTAGACTTAATGGTATTTTAATTGGTATTGCTATGCAATACAAAATATTAGCAGTGCATTGACTTGATAATGGATATTTATTTTGACATAACAATGAAGCATGGGTGAAATTATTATAATTAAACATCAGACATAACCAGGGCCGCTTTATCAACTAGGCACAGTAGGCACTGTGCCTAGGGCCTACGGACTTTTCAAGGGCCTACGAAACCCAGAACATCAAGTGAAAACAAGTTCAGAATGCCAGTAAAATTTATTAATGTTTGTACTAAAGTAACTTTATATAACCGTGTGAGATGAGCACCTGAGCAAGTCAAGCTGTAAATCTTTAAATTACAGTATGTTAACTTTTCGGCTCTTGGTCTTAATAAAGTCACATATGACGTCCTCAAAGTTTATTTAGATTTCAAATTGCAAAGAAGTACGGGTGCATTCTTGAAAAAATATTAAAAATGTAGTCGGGGGAGGGCCTACGACTTTGAAATTGCCTAGGGCCTACGATGACCTTAAAACAGCCCGGGACATAATGACATAACAGCTAAAACAGTAATGACATAACAGTGAAAAACAAAGAACAGCTCTGCTGTTGAAATCATCCTGAGATCCAAACCTGGTCTCCAGTTTAATAGTCATTTGAATCATAACCCCGTGTTAAATATTGTTTTGTTTGTTTTTTTAGATTCAGAGCTAAAGAAGAACAACAATCAAATTTCGACACTTTGGTTCTCATCACGATTAATCAAATGTTCTTAACCTTTGACATTAATTTTTGTTTAGGTCATGGTCATGTTGTGCCAGATACTTCAGACAGATGACATCAACGCTGTACAGGCGTGGCTCTGCTCTGCTGGAACTAGAGGTAAATCTGTGTTGCCAGACGCATCAAAAATGCTCTATTGTCCCCGTTTTGTCTGTCTGTCTGTCATCACCCTAGATCTCAACAACCATAAGTCCTAGACCCATGATGTATATATCATTTTGTAGGTCTTGGCCTGCCAAGAAATGACTTTTTCCATTTCGCGATCTGACTTCTGAGGGCCGTAAAAGGGGGCTTAGTACCGTTTTTTACTATATAAGCTATATTAATAAAGGAGCGCCTATATCTCAACAACCATAAGTCCTAGACCCATGATGTATATATCATTTTGTAGGTCTTGGCCTGCCAAGTGTACATCAAAAGTGCATTTCGCGATAGGACCTCTGAGGGCCGGGCTTCAGGGCTCCTAAGGGGCTTATATATTATATATACACCTTGTACGTTCAATAACCCATTCATTTGGTGCGAAATACTGCAGCACGTAGTTTCACCAAGATTTATTAAGAAACTCATCAAATGAAATAGTAAGCTTGTGTTCTGAGTTTAATTGAAAGTATCAGAGCTATGCAACAATTGACGGAGTTTTCGGACGATTAAATGACTATAATTTCGAATGTTTTCAATTATGAGTCCTATTTCAGTAACCACAAACCACTTGTAGTTAGATTTAAGAGACAATAATTTTTTTTCAAATATAAAGAAACATCTTTATAATTTTTTTTAACAGATATATGCATTACACAATTGAATTTATAAACATTTCCAAAATTTACAAATATTTACTGAAAGCTAATAAACGTACTGATACATAACACGAAAATGCGCTAACACGTCCTGTGTCCAGAATGGAACAGGCTTAATTGCTTGTTTAATATAGTGAACTCTCTTGATAGTTTACTCAGAAAGTGTTAATAATTATATTGAGTAATGGCCAACAATAAAAAGGGGGGGGGTGAAAAATAACACTGTTTATGTAACATGACCTTTCCCCTCCTTCTTTTTAACGACAGAGAAGGAACTCGTTATGGGACTTGTAAAAACAGCCATCGCTGGCAAGGAAGAGTACTACAAGCAATATCCCGTTGAATTTATTCCTGATAACGGGAAAGACAAGTTACCTCCCATTAATGGGAAATCTTCAAGTGGTGAAGTAAACAGGTATTTGCTTTTTTTTTTTTTAAATCCCTAATGTATGATAAATAAACTGATGATTACATTGTAGATTTATCTATTGATAAAACTGATTGACCTGATGATAAAAAAAATGATTGAGCTGATAATAAATGGATAATAATAAAACTGATGATTAAGCTGATGATTAAATTGGTTTTTAAGCTGATGATTATTAATTAATAAGACGATGATCGAAATTGATGACAGGGCTGGCAGTTAAAGAGATATTTCGATGATTAAGATGTTGATTAAACAAATGTACGCTGTAACATTGACTATCCTTTGGGCGCACGACTGAAGCTCTAACATGTGAGAGGCCCCAGAAAGCTCAAAATCACATGAAACGTATGTCCTACCTATTTTTGGGATGTCATTTTTCTAGGGGTCTTATATTTTCTACTGCGCCAGGGGAATCAACCGACCTAAGTTCGCCTAAGATCCCCGGGATAAAATGCGATTTAAAAACAAGCGTGTCTGCCATAGGTGTCAGTTCTAATTATAGAACTTTTGTACATGCAGGCTTGTCATTGACGACGCCCAGTCGGAAATGAAGACTGACGTCTGGCAGAAAGTTCAAAGTCTTGAACAAAAGCAGGAAACAAATTTCGAGCCACTGACCAAGCAAAACAATGAAACCCAAGAGTCTGCAAACGTGTCTGTAGAAGCCAATAAAGGTAATGCATCCATCTAGCGAGAACAGTTCTTATGGAAAGCGCTAGGGCCCACTCTAATAAGGTGGCCCCTGTCAGACTTTTATTTTGCCACAGACAAGAAATGGCTATCTGAGTGATTGTCAGGGGGCCCTGGACCAGGACCGTAGCCAGGTCAAAGTAAGCAGGGGGGGCACCAATACCTAGCAAGGGGCTACCTTCTCATTTTAGTTACTTTTTCTTTATTTTTTCCTCTTTTTCTTCTTTTTTAAGCGGGGGGGGGGACTCCACACCTAGTGGGGGGCACGGCCTCCCCCCCTTGGCTACGGTGCTGCCCTGGACTAACATTATTTTAAAATTAGGGGGTTCTCAAATAGAGAGCCTCAGTTTTCATAGTTTATTAGGGGCCAAATATTTTCTAGCAGAAGCCTTAACCGAATTTTTGCATAGCGCTGCCAAAGTGACTATGCCAAGGGTCCCAAAATGTTAATTTGATAGGGGGGATCCCCCAATGGACCTTTGGTAGGTCCACAAAAAAATGTAAGAAAGGATCTGCATCTAACTGCTTACACATCCACCCATTGAAAAGGGCATTCAAAAATAAAATAAATGTCATAATAGCGGTGACAATAGATAATCATTTCATTATGTATAGTCAAAGACCATGTGTAAAGGTACACCATAGTATCACATCTGTGCATTTTTATTTCTTAAAAAAAAATGTTTGTGCATTTACTCAGCTCACAACTAGAGATCAAAAACTTTCCTCTTAACTTTTGTTTACTACAGACACCTCAGAAGGGTCACCACCAGTGAAACCTGCTTCCCCAACTCTAAGGAGATCCAAGACAATGCCGCTACAACCTGCCAGACTACAGCCAAAACAGGAAAAAAGTTCCAGTGCGAATGAAAAACCTACAGGCAGCACAAAGAAGCCAGCCCCTGGCCATAAAACACAACTAAAATATTCCAAAGCCCAAACTAACGATAAAAAAGAGCCTATGTGGTACCAAAACCAATCCCTGAACACATTTTGATAGATGGAGCATTTAAAAAATCACATTTTTCAAAGTATTAATAACCTCAATCCAAGAGAGGTATAAAATCTAATAATAATTAAAAGGCTTTTTTTAAAAATTCAAAAAAAAGCCTTGAACAAAAAACACAAATCTGTGATAATCTTTACAAAGGTAAATTTATATTTGTAATTATTAAATTTTCTGAGCCACAAAAAAAAAAAGAAAATAATGAATCATAACTATTTCTTTTATTTGGTTAAAACAAGTTGCATATAAAATAAACTTAATAAAATTACTGAGAATAATTTTAAAATTTGTTTAAATACTCTTCAGTATTATATGATATGTAAGAAACTATTTTTCCACATTTTATTTATTTTTTTCTTCTTATGACTAGAGTCTGCTGTGTTTTTGTATTTCAAATAACTGTGATAACATTTAAATGATGAAATTTTATTCAACTATACTTGTTCTGTGATGGAAAAAATAAAATACAAAATTACAAGATACCCATATATATATTTGTTTAATATCTTAACGACGCGGTATGTCCAATATTTATTTTTATTAAGTGTTCTGAAATCAGCTTAAGAATGTATGCAGTATTCTTTGATCAAAGTTCATTTTTATGAAAACTTTTAAAGTCATAAAATTTGAAAAGAAATGTTTTGAAAATTTGGAATACTTTAAAATGAGATCATAATTTATTATTCTGTTAAACAAAAAAAAAACAACAAACAAGCCTAAGCCATTCTTTAAAAGCCATTTATTTTTTGTTTGTTTATTCAGTTACATAATACCCACAATAAAAATTAACTTACACTGAAACATTAACTATTTGGCAAGTCAGATCTGAAAGCTGTAGTGTTATCAACACTACTGTTTACCTCTGTGTCTGTTGTACTGTTCATCTCCACCAAATTAACTGCATCCCCCTTTTCACTGTCAGCATCATCTAGATGACTTTCATCTTTGGCTGATGCAGTTAAATCTGCTTGCGTATCAGTCTTTAATTCTTGAGGTGATGCCTCTGTTTCAACAGTTAAGCTTTGACTGCTCCCTTCCTTTACTAAATCTGTATCCTGACTTGTAAGGGTAGCTTCGTTTTCCTTGAGTTGAGCCATTTTTCTCTGTGGCATCTCAGACATGAATGCTTCCTTCCAACTGCCACACTCAGTGTATTTTAACAATATAGAAAATACTGGAGTTTTGAAGGGAAAAAAAATTCTTTACTACCAATGCATAACACAGATTTTACTTTGATCAACTAAAGAGTATTATTATATACAGTATTCCTTAACTTAAAATTTTATAAAATAAATTATATGCAGACAATGTCTAAACAAAAATTTGGCATATATATTACCTATGCTATTTAGAGATTAAAACTATTTTGTCAATTTGTACAAAAATATGCTATTTAGATACAGCTGCAAATTTGTCTTCACTACCACCGTACACGACTGAACTGACAAAAATGACCAAATTTTAAAGATGTTACCTATTTTACCAATCTTACAAATACGAATAACTTATTTGATTGAGTTGCTTCAGGATTTACGTGTCTTCATGTCAAGATATTCTGATGTTGGCAGCTGGGCATCGAGCAATGCATATACTATGGCTAAGATGTAACACAGCACGAACCACAAATAAAAAACTGATCCAAGCAAGGTCTGTTAACAACTGCAGAACTGTCATATCTTGTGAAGAAAATTATTTTTTTCTTTCATGATAAACTCACTAAATGAAAATTATTTCAAGAAAATCTGCCAATCGAGAGTAACTCAATATAACTAACAACATTTCACAATGTTAATATTTTAAAGTCAGTTGGTGAGTATGAAATGATTTAAACATTTTAGAAGCTGTGTACTTTTATAGCAGTAAAGGCCTTCCATTAATTGATGATAACGTAAAAAGCCTGTGGTAAAGCACAAATTATAAAAGATTCTACAGCCATTTTTAGGTGGCTATTCATCCTTATCTGCTATGGTAATTTAGCTTAAGATTTAACTTGAATTGCAACCCATAAGATGAACTGAGAATATAATTATGACCACATTTAGAACATTATTTATTTTTTTCAAATACACTGACAAGTAAACTTCTAAACATACATGATGACTAACAGAACAGTTAAAGTTACTTATTTTCTGTTATTTATTTAAACTTGGGGCTTTGCTTAATTCCGTGAAGAAAAGACCTATGCAATGACCCTCCACGCACTCAGAAATTAATAGCCTAATAGTCGTTCAGAAATAGCTCCTAGGCCAGAGAAAGGTTGGCTACCCAAAGACCAATTGGAGAAGTACTTGCAAGCAAGAAATGAAATGGGGTGAGAAGTTTCACCAAAACCAAGTGCGCTGGAACTTAGCGCTTTAACTTCAATAAAGTTATGTACAAAATAACTCTCCTTTTATCTTTTCACCGTTAATGCAAAACGAGACTAAATGCAACCATCTCACTTTTGTGCATCTTGGCAGTCTAGAAATGATTATTATAAATCTATGAACATCATTTGCTTCTAGATTAAAAAGCTTAATTTTCCCCAAGTTGCTGACCTTGTGCCTGTTATGGTCCACGAGACCTCCAATGATATAAACCTTGTCCTCTGAGAGGGACGTCAGCACATTGGGTGATTCACTAGACAGGTAAACTAAACTCTCCTTTGGAAACAATTCCTCATAGCTCAGGCTTTCTTTGTAAATCTGAAATAATTATAAACCTGTCTTACAATCATAGGAATTATGTAGTTTGTTTGTTTTTTTGTATGTGTATAAGTTAAGGGAATGAAGAAGTTTAAGAGCTTACGTCCCAGCCTTTGTAGTCGCCAATGGAGTCTAGTCTCTGCTTTGCTTTACCACCAAGACTACACAAATATAGCTATAAAAAGAAAATAGAAAACAAAAGCAAGCATAAATTTAAATTCTAAGATATTTTCATTAAAACAAAACAAAGGGGTATAACATAACAAATTATTGCAACCTATTTAGGTATAACTCTCTCAGTTGAATTGTTTTGAAAAGCTAAAATTATAATTTTAAGATGGTCACGTTCTGCAAAGAGCAGAAATTTTATCTCAACCCAAAAAATGGTTGCTTATTTCATTAAAGTTTTTTAAAATGGAAAGTAGATGCAAATGTCAAAATTATCACCGTAAGAAAATAAGCAGTTCAGAAAATATATATATTTATATAAATTTGATTATTACAAAAGGGCAGTAGCAGTTCTAAAATACTGAAAGACGAAACACATGATACATTTTGCAAAAGGTTTTATTTAGGTTGTTAAGTAAACCAAAAGAAAAATCATAAAAAGGAAAGTACCAATTCTTGTAATTCATTAAATTTAATGCTTCAGATAAAGAAAAAGCATGTTAAGAAATATTAACCCCTATTGACTTATGTGAACAAAATGAAAATACTTGTATTGGATTAGCTGCTCGTCTGTTTGCTGAATAGCTGTGTTGTATTTGACAGCTCAGAGAATTCACATCCTAAGAAGGTAATGTGTACATACATTGATTATTTTTACATTTTATTTAAAAAAAACTAATAATTATTAAGTTCTTAAATTAAATTTACAGATAATTAACCTTTTCAGCCATATAATCATCCAGGGATAGATCTATAATAACTCTAATTTTACAAGAAGAATTCTTCATTGTATTTGTCTTCAGTTTCTTTCTGGATGGGCCAATTTCTTCACCCTTTTCTCTCATTTCAGCTAATCTTTGTTTTCTTTTCTGTTTTGATGCCCGCCTATAGTAAAAAAATAAATGGAAAAAAAAAATGCCATGATGAGGTTTGAAAATAACAATTCTAATGAGAAGATTTGTTATTTTCAGTTTTTTTCATAATTTTGACAAAACTGGACATAACGGTAATTTTAAGTATAGATCTACGCCTTTAGAACCACTGATTAAACTCAGCTGTAGGTAACAAAGGGAAGCTTAACCTCTAATGGTATTTTTGCTGCACCAATCACTTGGCTGGAAAAAGGTCTTAATTATATAAATGAGTAAGAAGGGAGATTGAAGGGCCAATCACAAGAGATGAGGCCTTAGCATTCTGGGATGGGATAATCAAAGATATGGTCAGCATAAAAGTTAGTTTTAGTCAGAAGACAGACTAACAGATGTTCAATTTATCTACATCAATCCTTCCAGACAACAGTATACTTATAGTCAAAAGATAGTTGCAGTAGTTATTAGACACTAAGCTATTCATCTTGTGTACGAGGCATATTTTAATTATTTGCTATTATGTACGAAGTTAGAGTGTATTTTGATCAAGTATTTCAACCTTAATTCTTCGGGACAGCTGAATAGATGTATTTGCAGGGCATTGGAAGTGAATATTACTGCACATGATTCTATTTCATATGTTTTTAATCTTTGAAGTTTATATAATGAATGTCAGTTATGCATTTCTCTTAATTTATTTGCTCATTCAAATCTCAGTAGAGTTTTAACACACTATGCATATATAATATATATAGTCATGCTACATAATTTGTGCTCCCTACATTACTATAGCCTGGCTATATGTTTATTAGTTACAAATTTTTAAAGAATGAAAAGAAAAACTGGGTGATTTTTTTTTTACTGAAATGGTTCAAATTCAAGCAATTTTTGTGGAAATTATTAGTAAATAATTCGCACTTGCTACGGCACCAGCAAGTCAGAACTCGTATTATTTTTGTCCAAGTACCAGCCATAGATATTGCTCCGCAGCCTAACCCTTTCCCTAATCCTAACCCTATATTTAAATATTTAAAAAAATAATTTTTTAAAATTGCAACTTTTGATGATTATAGGTCAGTGACTTTCATACGCTAACTTGCTGGTGCCGTAGCCACTGCGTAAATAATTTGAAGGATTACCGCTTTTCTTGTTTGATAACAAGCCATTTTTCTCTTTTTAATTGCTTTTTAAGCTGAGACTTGGATAAGGTATGTTCATTATGTTGTTCCTGAATCTGAATTGTATCTAATTTGTTATCTGTATTTTCCTCCATTATTTATTTAAACCATAACCTATTTATAAAGATTATTATGTTCGATATAACTACATGTTTTTCATGGGCGCAGCCATTTTGTTTGTATTGTCATGTGATCCAAGGGTGTTTTATTATATACATAATTGTTTGAAAATAATATTATTTTCTTTAGCATAATAATGAAAGTTTAATAGTCATATAGACTTTGCTGTGCATTAAAGAAAATCTATTTATTTCTTTTAAATTTAATATGATATTGTATAGCTTATTGCATAAATCTTTTACAAAAATAATCAATACACAATTTTTAAGATCTAAGTTCCTTTCGTCTTTTTATATCTAGCGATTCTCATTATTATACATCATATTGAGTTAGTGATGTGGAAGTGTCTAGTGCTAGTTAGTAAACATTTATTTGTCAGGGGGCTAAGATCTAATGATTTAGTTATTGTTACAAGTTAATGGGTTAATCAGAAATATAACTACTAGAATACTTCAGTTTCTTTGTTTATTTAATATTTGGTGATGCGTTTTTAGTGACTAGTTAAAAATCGTTAATCTTTTAGTAAAAGTTTTTTTTTACTTATTAATAGTGAGTTGTGTCGTGTACAGTTGGTCCAGTCTACAGTCACCGAGTCACTGCACTTATCGGACTTGGCAGTTGGGTTTCAAACTCAAGATCACATCGTTTCAGATGACATCTAACCGATAATCTTTTCTGTTTATCATTCGAAACGCATTTCATGACTTTACTTCTATTTGATCAATAGAAATCAAGATATACTGGAATAAATATTCCATCAAAAACATGAAGCCACATCATTATCTTAGCTTACTGAAGTTATTGTCCATATTAACCAGTAATTTATTATTAATAAAATCCAGTAAGTATCTTTTTTAAAAGTATTTTCTACTTTATTATAATGGATAGACACAATTTGATGAAATAAGTTTAAGTTTAGAGTAGTTAATTGTTATGCTCTCACCAGTATATATTATTTATGGCACTTGCTACGGATACGTAATTACGCACTCCATATTTTTTTTCTTCGGGGTACGTAAAAAGATGTGCGTATTTTTTAGTGATATGATCCTAACCCTGTTTTCAGATAGCGATATGATGCTATCCCTAACCCTAACCCCCTATCCCTAACCCCCTAACCCCCCTAACCCTTTTTTTTTCATAATGTAATAAAACAAAAAAATATGTGCTCAATTAGTATCTATTATTCTGAAAAAAAAAATTTCTCTGACGGGATTTGAACCCACACATAGTCAGCCAAAATAGGGTCCCGGCCAAGCGTGCAACCGACTGTGCTAGCGAGCCACACAAACATAGCTTCAATTTTTAATACCTTATGTTTTCAATTCCAAAGTCTATTTCCGTACCCTCACGTACCCCGAAGAAAAAAAATACGGAGTACGTAATTACGTATCCGTAGCAAGTGCGATTATTTATTATATTTCAACTCTGCTTCACTTGAGCTTTTGTCTTCATAACTTTAGCCTCATCCTCAATAGGATAGATTGAAATTTGTAAAAAGGTGCTTAATTAGGTTTTACACAATGTGGACTAGGCCTATTTGTCTATTTTAGTGGTCTTTTGAACATTCAAGGCCTCTAACCAAATTAAAATACATTTTTCTATATCTTTCTGGCATTTCTGCGTTTAAGGGCAAATAACACATCATAGCTGCATCGCATAGATTTGGTAGAACAACTGTGTCAGCTGTTCATTTCCCTAGTCTAGAAAGTCTATAGATTATTAGCCAGTTGCTAGGCCTAAAAAAAGGTGAAGCTTACTTTACCAGAAAAGCCTGTTGTGTTATTTAATAATTACATTTTGCCTGACATCAATTATCCCAACCACAAATCCTGATAGATGATGGGAAGTGAATAATGTTATATATTGCATTTCAGAATACTCAAATAATATCGTTACAAATTCATATTTGTTTTACTTACAAATAGCTTTAGATGTTTGGTAAAGTTGTTTTTTTTTAGATTTGTACTGTTAATTTTTTTTTCACATTGTTTCAATACCATATTTTAAAGAAATCATTATATTTGATCAGGTTTCTCATTGCAATATGATCCGTCAAAGACTTACACTTATCTTTATGGAACTGATTTACTCCTGAATGATGCCAACAGCAAGAGACTGTCTCCAGCACAAAAAGATATTGGAGTAAATTTCAGCATTACATTCCAGCTGTCAACCATTTATAAAGATGCTAGTGTACAGCTATTCAAATTACTTGTAAGTAGCTGTCATATACATTTTTTATTAGCTATGTTAATTCATATTTTTAGACCAGGGGCTGTAAAATAATTTAAAACCTCTGCTTGTAAAAATGTTTCATTCTCTTTCCAAACTATTAGCACAGAAGTTGAGTCAAGATAAATCATAAATAATTGTGAGGAGATTGTGTTAACTTTTTAATGACAATTATTTAAAATAAAATGTACTATGAAAACCATAGGAATTTTTCCAGGTGAAATTTGTTTCAAGTCGTCCCACAAGTCCACCCAGCTTTAAATGGGTACCTGGCTTTAGTTGGGGGAAACCACACAATCCCTTCATTTCCAGAGGTTATAGAAACAGATGAATTCTACACATCATCTGCCCCAATGGCCCACTAAGGCTAAGGGAACTTTACTTTACTACAAATTGGAAGAAATTTGCCAGCTACTTTTTTTTTCTGTTTGTGCTTATTTGCTAAAGAATGGGACTAATTTTTGACTTTACTAGTTTATAGCAGTGTAATTGAAGTGCTACAAGGAATGTACACCAGAAAGAAAAAAATTAAACAATGCTTTAAAATTGTTTCCATTTCAAACCTCCTTTAAATAAAACTCTTTTATGTGTGATGGTTAAATAAATAACTTTTTTTTTATAATGTGATGCTTGGCACTTCATTTCAGGAAAAATTGTGTGAATTTTTTAATGTTCATTCTCTATGTGAGCTTTTAATTTATCTCTTTAAATATTGTTTTAGGCACCAAAAAAATGCTTAATAGTAAAGTTTCTTAATACAGTGCTTAAATATGTTATTTATTTAGTTATATATTTTATTGTATCATTGTTCATTGGTCAAATATGCTTCGGGCGTGGAAAAAGACAATATTTTCATCACATAAGTGTATTTCCATTATTATTATTTAGGTAAGGTGTAGGGGAAGTTTTGAAAATAAGGTAAGTTTCTTATTATTTATCTCAACTATTATTTGATGTTTATGTGATGATCGATAAATTTATGGCGGTTATTTAATTTTTATTGGAATATTTAGTACATTTATAATAGGAAAACCATTTTTATATTTTAGAAGGCTAAGATTAAAGCTTATTCAGTATACGATAAATTGCTTATGAGCCAGTCCCAATGTTAGCGGTGTTTAACATTTTATGCATTTTACAATAACATTACTAAATAAATCAAATTATTTTTTTTGTCATTATGACATGATAATTTTGTCTATTATTATGTTCCAGTATATTACAAAGCGATCTTTAAGTTGTTACTTTCTTACCTTACCACAATACAAATTTAAGGTGCAATCGTTTGTTATTTGCTGATCCAAAGTTTTTGTTGTACAAAAAACATGCTTTGTTAAGTTTCACAATGAACCCAATGGAAAAGCAAAAAGAGCAGTTTCCAAGGATCGGTCTAAAAATAAGAGTTTTGGTTCAGTGGGGCACCAGTTATCAAAATTAATACGTGCTCAAGATTTGCAAGCGGCCGCTTTGATGCCACAGAAGCATACGTTTACATTGTTTAGGATTATGTCAGTGCTATAAAACAAAAGAAAGATATGCTTGTTAATTGTGGGCTTTTTCAAACGTCATCTCGCCTAGTATTTTATTTGCTTTTTAGTGAATTTTAGCATTACAATGTTTGATAGGAGAGAAGCTGATAGCAAGACGGTAACTAAGTACAATGTTGCATAAATGTATTCTTTTGTAACTTCATAGAGTCATAATATATAAATATAACAAAAGGCATACTCATATTTGCAGTTATGAAATAAAAGTTCTTAGTAAAGCACAAACTTAAGCCTCCGCTAAATCACAATAATTAACGGGGCATGAATTTGGTGTATATACATTATAAAGGTCTTCAGTAGATAAAAAGCAGAAGCGTAAGAGGGGGTGGAAAAGGGGGGGTTTCCAGAGGTTAGACACCCCCCCCCGTAAAATAATACCCTTAATTTTATCTCCACAGCATTGGATAATATTAATAATAAATATAAAGTAAGCTATTCTAATAATTATTAGACCTTTTTTTAATCGACGTAAATATATAAATATATATATATAAACCCCCACGTAGACTTAAAATATACACATAAACACAGGCTTAAGCATAACACATAGACATAACGGAATTAAAGGATGCAATGTTGGGGGTTATACATATGGTTGGGGTTCTAATAATAATTATTCATAGTTTCGGGGTTCGTCCTTATTATCTCTAACATTTTAGGAGGGTAAGTGTTTGTGAAATGTTTGATAGTTGATGACAAGGGGTTGGGGGGGATAACGGTAACCCCTGGGAGCGTCGAATCTTTTGGAAATTATTATCAATAATTGGCTAGATAAAAAATATTTAGATTACCGGTAATATTACAATTTTGAGCCCCCGGAGTCTGCCCCCCCCCCCAGTCGTCGGAAATTGTCATCGACGAGGACCCCAAGCGGACTAAACCCCCACGGTGTAACCAAAAACACACAGCCCCCCCGGACCCGCGGCCCCTGGCGGAGTAAACCCCATAGACTATAAAATCATTATTTAACCCCCTCCCCCCATTTATTATAAATCTAAATATATTCTTATACCTGGAGGTAAATATATATTTATAAAATTACGTATTTAAGTGATTTTTTTCATAGTAAAATAAGCTGCATAAGCCGTTTGAGCTACAGTGGTCTAAAGTTAATACCATGTTAGCTTTACAACAGGCAGCTATCTTGCTAGATGCGAAAGGGGCAAGTGATAGTTCGTAACCGGCTGAAAATGGATGGCGTCGAGTTAAATTTCCGACACTAGCCCGCCATAAAGTCTTGTTGTCAATCCCCGTACTCGGCCTTTAGTATATTACCCCCGCGGTCAGATAGTAAGCCCTCCCAGGCCCCTCTAGCCGCTTTGGGAGGCTTCCTGCGCAAGGGAACGGGGAGAGTCCAAGGAGGCTTGCCGTAATCGGCACCTGGCCTACTGAGGGGGAGCGTATGTTAATAACTGGGAAAATAATCAGGAAGGCCAGTCCGTCTGGAAGCTTGTTAACTCTTTCTTTTTCCGGATTGATGCCGTCAAAGAGAGAACCCCAGTATAATGGACGCTGTTCCAAATGCTGGCATTACGTATAACCTTCTCTGTTGCTGGTTACAGTTTCAGGAAAAAGTTACGCCCATTACTGTTCATCTGGTGTTCTATATCAGTCGAACAACCCAACCCACCGGCGGACACCAAAAGCCTGTAGATAGGAAGTCGAGATAAATAACAGGCCCATCTGTCGACAGCGAAACGACATTTAAATACTTTTACCGTTTTCAGTGGCTGGCTAGTCGTGACGCCCTTGCGGCCCCCGGCATTGGCCCATGTTGATGTGTTGCTCTGTCGGCGAAAGAAACCAAAAATGACCAACAATTTTTGCCTACGTGTATGACGCCGGCTATGCCCGTCACCCGGCAAAAAACGGAAGTGTGTGCGGAGATAATCAGGCTGGTGTCGCCGGTGGCACTGGTCAGCTCTGTCGGCGAAAGCCGAAAGTCCGTCTCGCAGGACACTGCCGCAATTTGACGCCAAAAATGGCCGCCTTTGTGCCGGCAACGCGGTGTGAAAGACTCGGGGAAAGCCGGTCCACATGGTGATTGTAAAAGAGCAGAGTCTGGAGGCTGGACAGCGTGATGTTTGAATACAACAAAAATACATCCGCAAACGCACTGGACTTTCTCCATCATTATTATTCATGCTTTCGATGAGGTGTAAGTTTCAAACTAGTGGTGATTGACTGAATGTTGGCCGGTAACGCCCGTACCTGCGAAAAATTGCGGCAGTGGATGTCTATAAGTAATGGAAGGAAAACATCGTGTGTAAAATGAAAGTAAGTCCCCTTCTGATCGGAGCTCATCGCGCGAGTACTGCGCACTTATTGTAATATTGTTGATTTGCAACATACGTATTTTTGCAAAGGGAAAACGAAAACGTACCGATAATCGCCTGGGCAGATTGAGGAGATTTGTAATATTGCAAGTTTGGATTCAGATTCTGGACCGGTGATCAGATTATTTCGCGGCAATGGGGCGAAGTGAAAAAGTTGCTCGGCTGATCTGGCTGTCACCGCTCTTTCAGGTGAATAGTGTCGAGGGAGTATAAACCCCCGTTCTAGTTCTATCGGTGGTTCCATCTCTCCGGCTGAGAAAGCAAAATTTGCCCGCGCGTGGGCCGTAGTCTGTTCAAAGAAGCAAAATTGGAGACGCCCTTTGGAAACTGCTGGAGGAGTAGTCCACCGATCGTGGATGGTCGAGAAGTTACATCGATGCGACGATGCTGTGCCGCGGCAATAGTACAGACCATTTTGGACAACCATTGCAAAGTTAGTCGGATAAGGCTGGCAGCTCGTAGGAAGCGGCCTTTAATCCGCGCGGTACAAGCTAACTGGGCAGGTTAAAAGATGCCGAGGCCAAATATAAAAGGATATATATCTTTTTTAGAACTGAGCAATACTTTGTTTTTTAAAGGTCAGTTATATCTCAAAGTACCACTAAATTGATAGTTCAATAGTTTTACATGTTTTTTGTGTTCTATTGTATTGTTCTCTATGTATATATTACGATAAAATGTTTATTTAGTCTGCAACTTCAGGCGGTGTGCATATTTAAACTAAACGATAATTTATATAAATACATATGTGATCTGTGGACTTATTTTCTACATTTTAGTGCACCTTGGCATATATTGTGTCTCTTTATGATAGACTCACTATTAAGAAATAACCATCTTAACCATAATTCTTCATTTGAAAGAAAATTCCAATGACTAATAGTCAGAATGAAATGCATTATGACCCGTATAGCGAAGTGTGCAGTCTTTAATCATCGATTACAACTTTCACCTTTCAACAAAAAGCCAGTGATCCGGCTAGTGGGGTTTTGCATAAACGTTCGCCGACCGCTCCCCCCATACACACTCACGGCCGCCACCCCACCTCGATACTTTGTCTATGATGTTTAATTACACCCTACCACGACTCGGCTTTTGGCACCTCAATATGCGTAACTCCACCATCTGAACTATTCACTACAACTTCTTGGTGCTCATTATCTCTACTCCACCTCTACCTATTTATTTTTTAACATAAAAATAAGTGATAAATGACTGGCTCTAAGATAAAGTTTAACTGAGAAGCAAAGATTTTTTAGAATCAACTCTTAAATAACTAATAGTTTAAGAAAATACAAGGCCTAAGATAACTGACGAGGCTTTTTTAAAAAATCGGTGTTGAACTCTATTTATTGCTAAATTTTAGTACTGTTTGTCGGATTCACTCTAAATCTACCCAAAGCGTCATGGTTGTTATTTGTTTCAATAAAACATTCTCTAATACATGCGCTCGGGCTTACAACGCCAAAAGGCGTACAACATCTTAGATGTACAAAATAAGGCACACAACTGACTTTGGCTTTCAGAGACACACAAAAAACTCAGAACCTGTACACAACTATGCACACACGCAGAACACACAACAACTCAGAGAGCACACAAAAAACACAGGCACACAATAAAGGCACACACCAATTTACACAACAGCTCAGGAACGTGTTTTGACGGATAACTCTTGATATCGTGCCCGATATTTGAGTTTAGAACATTATACAACGACATTCAAACAGTAATGCCATTTGTCCACACCCCCGGCGCGCCAAAAAAGCGTTGTTTACATGAAAAAAAGCATACCAATTACAATATAAGTTAAAACAAAAAACTTTTTAATGTTCGCGTATTTCCGTTGTTTTCTTTAAAATAAATAATTATTAATTTCATATTGAATACAATAAACTTATACAAATAGATACCCATGGTCATAACACATTTGGATGAAACCTATATTAATGCAATAATAAAAAATGAAATGCAAACAATTAAGTAAATTGATGACCTACGCTGACATTGTATGGTTTAATGTTACGGCTTTCTTTACGTCATAGCGTAATAAAGTTTTGTTGTTACATGGGGAAAGTGTATATTATTTGAATGAAAACGAAGAAAAACAAAATATTGCGAAATATTTTTAGTAGTAGTAATGTGTGCTAGCGATAACGATTTTTTGTTTTGTTACCCTTAAAATAAATAAATCGTGTGATACGTGGCTGATTAATTCGAAAATATAGACGAGACGAATTAATACGACATTACTAAATTTTCGTCTATGATGAATATACTATATCTTAACTCCATATAACGAGTGATTTCAAAAATAATATTAATCACTTATGAAAGTTGATGTAACTTTGAAGACGTGTAAACATATTTGACCTTTTTCTTAACATTTGTTTCCTCTAGATCTAATAATCAAAAAAGTGTATAAATGATCGCTGTGTTGACAGCTTCGCCTTGATGTAATTGAAAAAATCCAATGAGTTTATAACTTAAGAATTCAACTTATTGTGCTGTATACATAATTCAAATAGTGACAAACTGATCTGTTTATTTGTCATCTGATAAGCAGCCATTGGTGTATATGTGAATTTATTAGTGAACATTGTTTTTAAATATTATGTCAACATGATATTCGGTAATTTACATCGCTCGGAATAATTTTTTTAAAAATGGTACTACTATAACCTATTTAACATAACTCACTCATTTATAGTAATAAATCAATGTGTTATTAGAGGTCAATGGGAAGTTTTCAAAAAATTTTTTCAAATTCAACCTCTTAGAATGAGAGAGTTGATCAATAAGTAACCGATACGAGTCAAAGGGATTGACGATAACAGACTGCTCAAAGGAGTCTCACTCTTTGGCATATTCTATATGATGCAATTTTGAGGTGAATTTTTAAATTGTCCACGTAGAGTACTTATTATTGAAATTTAAGTTGTTAATTACATTGTCATTCTGTTTGTGCTGTGCGTTTTCGAATTTCGAATTTAGGTTCAATTGTTTCGAAAATGCTTTATGATCTGTGCTTCAAGTGACAAATAAACACGACGCAGAGTAAGCTGAAGCTGTTAAGTGACTAATTCAGAGATGTAACTGTTGTCCAATTGAACATCGATTTTCATCTAGTTTGGTAACGAGTGCAGATCGCCGCGTGAATTCTATTTACGCGAATTTACAGTATGAAGACATCAGTTTGTTTTTACTGTGATATTACTGAATTAATGTTGTTTGTTGTGGCACCTTGCGGTATCATTGAAAAATCACTGCCATGATGTGTAGCTGATGAAAACTGATCAACGTTTATTTCCAAAATTTAGTGTATTTATTTAATTATAAATATATTTTGTGCAATTTACGGCAACGTCTCAAGAGGAAGAGACATTGTGAGCTGTTTCGCTGCCGGATTGGTCGGTACATTCAGTGTTCACCAAGTTCATAAGCCTCTCCCCACGGACCCATCTCTAAAAACTTCCCACTGCTGAGTTTCTGTTCGATGGTGTTCCTTTGTATCGCGGAACCATTTTCAAGCACCCCTCTCATTTTTTCTTCGCTCTGTTCTTTTCTCATATTTTATACATGCAAATTATTCACTTGGTATATGATGACAGTAATATCAACAAAAATTATTCACTAAAGGAATTTTGTGTCTATTCGGTCCCAATCTCGAGTCATATGTGGAGGACGATGATTATTTAGATTGTTTTATTTACAATGCCACAGCTGCTGCTAACACTGTCCAACCACTAAATCGCACGATCCCGAAGCTACGTAAATAAAATGAATAATATTGATTGAAACGGTCCAGTATTTTATTCGCAGTATGTAGCGGTCCGCGATATACAGATTTTGGAACCATATATTAAATCGTGTAACATCATGCGTTTTTTTATTCGATACGATACAAAGTTTCTAACCAATTTAGCTACAATCCCTGAATATTAAAACCTCTTTAAAAAAATAAAACTAATAAACAACGAGTTAAAATGTGTCCTTATATTATATGCATGAATCTAAATCTATTTATTTAATTAATGTGACTCTCAAAAGTCTTAAGATGTTTATTCTATTGCTGAACTGGGCAAATCATGCTGTTTACCTCCCAGTGTTTTTTCGAATAGCACAGTGAGTAAATTACGGTTGCACTACTTTGATGAAACCAACGTTTCTATTCTAGTTTTTTGATCGTATTACAACATTCAAAAAAACATTTTCATCTTCTGTTGCTGTTGCTTATTTTATTTAACTTCTAACGAGACTATTTTAACATTTTAAGTTTATTATTGCTATATCATTTTAATAATCTCTTTCGTAATTAACAGGCAGGTTTAAGGGCATTCAGTAACAGCCTTCAGTATTTGACAGCAAAGAAATGAAAAAGAAAAAAGGTAAGCTTTGCTCGCATTTTGTAGCTGAAATTTGTGGGGTATATTAATTTTTTTAAATCAGAATTTATCTAAGCACATTAAAACTTCAAATCTATAACTGCTCTACATATTTCAATTAATGGGAGGGGGTAAAACGAGAGAGAAAACAAATAGTTATTAATAATTTTCAGAAACTATATACCCCCGGTTACCCGCGTAGTATAAACCATTTAAAAATGATATTTTATTAAACAACCGGCCCTTCCGGCGAATGTTAGAATATGTTCTATAAGGTAGCCTTAAGTCTCCCTATAACTACAAAAACACTCATTTTAGTAAACACCTACAGATTACATATATTACTGTTGCGTAAGCTTCATTTTGAAACTGTTTTCATCGCCGCCATTATACACTCCAGTCCATTCATTGAATAAATGTTTATTATATAGCGTGTATATATATATAACCATGAACTCATGAATTAAATAATATATTATCGCTTTATGGTATAGTAACATTTTCATTCATCTTTCATGTCTTGAAAAAAAAAAGAAGGTGTATAGATATGTGGTTTATGGCGTAGGGTGATAACTATTTTAATTATTTTTCGTAACGAAACTGAAACCTTATTCGAGGAACAATTATGTAGATGACAGTAGCAACATTAATTTTTTTTAAGTAACTTCCCCCGTTTTTTCGTTTTTGTTTTCACATCGCGCAGTTTGACTTCATCGGTTTCCAATTTCACACTGAATTTTACATGACTACTAGACTGCTTTTAAGCATTCCAGTCAGTTGTTTCCATTTGTTTACGTAAATACTTCATCTTCGACAGAGGATCGAAAGAATTCCATCTGTTAAAACTGTCAATCTCACATGGATGCCGACAAACCGTCAAATTCTTGGAACTTCACTTTTCTGTTAATAGAAACGGCGACTGGATCGAATCAAAAATTGATTACGGATATAGAATTGCTGGAGGGAAATTCTAGACTTTCCACATTATCTAACGCATGAAAAAATTTCTGTTTGATTTATATTGACAACGAAAGAAACGGTATGATAAATTTACTACAACATTTCTTATTTGATGTTACCAACGTAAATGGGAATGGAAAGCAGGAGGATAAAAAACTCTACCAGAGGCAAGTGGATGGAAGAAAGATGGTTATTCAATGGTCAAACAAGCTTTTAGAATCAATCCACCCAAGAAAACGAATCCGACTATCAAACATACAACTGTCTCTGGCCTATACAGAGCGCATACAAATTTCTCGCAACCTACAAACACATACAAAACTGTCTCAGGCTCCTATACAAACACGTAACTGTCTCCGTCTTCCTTCAAACCTACTTCGCTTCGCACCCGACTCGACAAATATTCTTCGTCATCTTCTCCCCGAAAAACCAAAACAAGCACTACAACAGCAGATTGTTAGTACTGAAATAACTTTCTACACATAAAGCATATGACGTTCTTGCAACCATTGCTGAACAGGTCATGATGTGCCAGTTCCAAGTCAGGCGGGTATTTAAACGAGTAATCTCTGAACGGAAAATGAAAAACAAATGTTTTAATAACTTCAAACAAGACCTATTGATGGTAAAAGAGTGCAAGGGAAGAGTATCAAGTAGTGCATAAAACTGCCAACCGAAACTCGGTATTCTTAAATTGGAGTGGTTACTTCACAAGGAACTACATCAGCCAATTGATGAATATGATGTTGGAAAAAATTTGCGTGACGAAACACACGACCGCAATATACTGGTCGTTTGCTCGGATATTAAGCTCATACATGATGATGTTATGAGCTAAGGCTTTCAGAAGCCAAAATATATTGACTGTCAGCACCATGCCGACTCATTTTTCATGAATTCTCGCATTCAAGAGCCAACGAGCGAACTCAACTATTCCTTCATTGACAAATTGAAACCATACTTCTTCAATTGATTACCTACCATTGTGACAGATGATGTTAGCACAGAGTGAGAACTAGATGGCGAATGATTTCAAGTTCTTTATGTCGAAAGGCTATCGTCATTACAAACAACTATGTTGTGCACCAAATTTACACTCGGTAACACTATATATTGCTAGCATTATTTCTGATACCAGAATATGCTTAACATCCTAGAACTGCCTGCTATATCTGCTATGAATGGGCAAATAGCGCTTTACTTTAGTGGCAGTCGCGTTTTACAGGGTAAAATGCAAGAACATTATGAAAACTGATGGAGAACTTCATGCAAAAATCAGCTGATTTTGAATCTGAAAGTGCATATATTTACACATTTCTTGTATTACTATGATCTGTATCTTATTTGTTAACAAAAGTTGATTAGTTATTACTCTTTGAACAAATAAAATGGCAATCTTTTTTTGAAAAAAAATATTTTTTCATAACTCCGAAAAAGAGAGATTGAACTTTTTAAAGAGGAATCAAATGCAATTTATGTTTAAATAATTTTTATAAAGACTCGATTACAAATGGTTTCATAAAAAATTGTTATCACCTAGAGCGTCGTGGAAATTAAGCAAACACCAATGAAAGCACGGGTAACACAAAACCGAATAACGTGCATATATAATCGGTGGTAAACGATAGCTTTTAACAAATTGTTAAATTACTATCACAAAGAAAAATGTTTGCTCTCTTGTGTTTGCAATATACTTTAAAAATGTGTTTTATTTCAGGAAGCAGGACTAGAAAGCAGCTCTATCAGAAGGCGTACCAGAAGATGCAAGAAAAGTCAAACCATTAAATCAAAGTATTCAACGAGCGCAAAAAAATAAAGAAGACTATTGGTATAAAAGAGGCAATAATAAAAATACATTTCTTTTTATTTGGACTCATTTTATTGTTTAAAGCTTGTTAAATTTATTTCAATTTTTGTATTTAATTATGCTGCAAACCCTTACTTGCTTTGTGATTTTATTTACAAAATAAAAAGTTTGCATTTAATAAAAAGACGTTCATAACTGAAAAACAAAATTTTGTGCGATTAAAATAAACACACGAAGAAAATGGTCATATGTATTTGAGCGCGTTGTATACCGATGCAGAGAATTATAAATCTTTCGACGTGTTAAGAAAATATTTATTGTTTGCGGTATCAAAAATTGTACCCGGAACCATTGAAATAAACACACGAGTTGGGTTGAAAATGGTGATATATTTTAGCGCGTTATTAATGCAGTCTATATACTACAGTGACTAAATTTTGTAGCAAAAAATACATATGAAAATAGGAGCACCTAACAATGATAAAGTTCATATGTTAAATAGTTCCTCCCAAAGCCACTTATATTTTGGCGAGAAGACTAAGATGAAGCATTTGAAGTACTATTATTTCTTTTTCACCTGTACTATATTGCATATTCTATTAGAATAACTGACTGTCCTGTAGACTGGTAACGGCCCAGATCGAGAGCTATTTCAGGTCGCTGTGAAATCTTGCCTGGACATACGATGAATTCTGATCTGGCGTCCATGTGCGGATCCCGAAAGGCAGTAATCTTCTGTCATGCTCGTAACGACAACCGTATCTCTCCGCCCTTGTTTGCATCAGAATCGACTCTTACCAGTGGCTTCCCAAGGCGGGAAAAATTTGTCGAATCCGAAATAAGGCCAATCTTACTAATTAAATCATTGGGAACTGCGTCGTTGCGATGAAATCATCAGCGTTTCCCTCTGCAACCATTTACTTTTTGGCGCAATGATCAAAATAAAATAAAAACAAACTAGTCAAATTTCATTCTATTTATCTCTAACGTCCCCCGCAGCGCATATTCTGATTACCTCTTTGGTTTCTACTTCCGAAATTAGTTCTCACCTAAGGAGCGCACCCTTGTCGTCATTGATTGAAATATAAAGAAGCTGTCCGTTGTCTCCGATCTATTCTAGAGTCGTCGCACCTTTTTTGGGCTATCTCAAACTACTCTGTTGTTTTCTGGCCAACCTATCTTCCGTCGTCATTCTACCTTGTCGACCATTTTGCATTACTTCCGGACAGAGACCGGGGTGTTCGTGGTCGTTTGCCGGGAGGGTTTATAAATATGGGGATTGTCTGTCCCAAATCTACTCTAGTTCCCAACAGGAGTGGAGGGTGTCGGCCAAAATGCCGTGTGTCTGCCGTCCGCCGACACTATTTGAGAGAGAGAGAAGGAAGATGAACTGTATATATCTCATATTATAAAAAATATACCTGTAAAGATGCTCGTCTAATTAACTGTGTTTTTTATTTTCTTGATACCCACAACGGATCAGATGGCGGAGCGCTCCAACATTATTTACTTTTTATCCTATTGTAATCCTCTCAGGATAAGTGCGACTCTCGAACCACCCGATAAATAATCAAATATCGAACCAGGTCTGCGGCGGCGCGATTGGGACGCCACACTTAACACCACTTCTGTGAGCGCCGATACTTTATTTGTTTGAACAAATAAAATTGCCTTTTTTTATAATTACTAAAATATACTCAAAAACAGAGTTTATCGGCATTATGTTCATTCACCATGAATATACCTAATTTTACAAGTATAAAAAAAAATTAAAGAAGGTACTGAGTATGACAGCATACATTGTATGAACTGGGGGCAATGTGATTACTGGCGCTAAGTTAAATAAATAAAATTCCCTAACTGTACGGTTAAAATGTGTTTATTTAAAATAATTATGCAGAACTTTTTCGGTAATACAAATGGTATCTTGAGAGCCCAATGTTCAACTTCTAAACCAGTCAAAGAGACAGCTCGTTCCGTTAAACGACGACTTGACCCGCAGATCGCTCCGCTTTTCATTTACGTGATAACATTTACATTTATGTTAGCTCACATAAATATTATAAGCTTTACCTTAGTGATCTAACAGCCTTCAATCAAATTTAAGAACTGTGCTAGTTCTTCGGTCGTTGCGCATCCCTGATCTGCGATTTTTAGTAATCCGACCGAAAAAGTTATCGAGTTGTACATGTAACGTGAAAGTCACGAAACACACTAGATCCATGGACATCAAGAAGCGTGAATACATTGGAAATGGCAAAATTATGAAACTACACTTCAGATATGCCACGAGTGTGGGATTTTATTTTATAGTAAATATGATAAACAATTACTTATAATAGTTTCTATTTGTAGTGAGCTTAATAATAAGACTATCGAGCAATCTCACTGCAAAAATACAGACATTTCCAACACTAGAGTAATGATAACTTGAAGTATTACATTCAGGAGAATGCAGAAATAACTGAAATATAAAAAATCACTGCAAATTGTTCCAGACTATTTTTTAGAAAAGAGACGTATGAAAATATACTTAACAGTTAATAGAGGAAAGGGTTATTTTACCCGAATTAAATACGAAATATGTAGTGAAAATGTTTGTAGTAGGTGGGGAAAGAGACGGCACCTCAACAGCTACGGACCAGACTGAATGATGTGAGTGCCATTATGACGTAGATGGCAAATATTTAAGTCTGGCTGAAAATTAAGTGTGAAGTGGTGCTTTTGATTGTAAAACAGATCATTCTTTAAAAATTCTAAAGACTTTGAATAAGGTTTGTGTGTAATCTTTCTCCAACATGGATATTGATAGAGAGATGCAAGCTAAAAATTCATGATTACAATGACTGAAATTGAATAACAGCATTGAACACTGTAGCTCTTTCTATCTGCTTCAGTCAAAATTCTAATGTTGACAAGTTGTTTTAATCTCGCTTTGGAAAATAATCCATTTATCGATAAACAGATTTACCAAAAATATATTTAAAAGAAAACAAGAAACTTTAAAATTAAAGATCTTGATTCTGGATTATTTAAAAGTTCCAGTAATTTTTTTGGAAAGGGAGGGGTTTTTGCGCCGACACCAGACATTTCAGACAAAATACAAGGAGCCGGCTTTTACCAGCGTACAAATGCCACCGGCTACCGGCAAAAACTACCGACACCACAGGTACCGACACCGACTCCCAGCTGGTTTGACAAGGCAAATTACCATACTTTTGCCGCATGGAGGCTCGGCATTTTATAAAATGGCTAGGCAATAATGAAATAGCAATTTATTCATACTTTACCTGAAAATTCATTGCCTAGGCGTCTATAGAATTCCGAGTTTCCACACTTTACCGGCAACATATACATTGGGAAGCAGTATGTGACGACTAAATTGAAACGGCCGTAATGGAAGAAGATATAATGGTCTGATTTGTGAAATTATTATTAACAATCGTCACTGCAATAAAGTATAATATAGTATAAAAGTCTTAGTACTTTTATGTAGCATAACGATATGATATGGATGTTACGTAATATTATGTTGGAAATAATAACTAATATGGTCATAATAATGTATCTTTTTAGAATTATTTTTCTAACTGCTAGCATACGTAATCTAAACATAAGTGATATATTTAAATTTTACAAATTAATGATTTTTAATGAATGAGCGTCAGTTAGGAAATGTGCCCCCTTATTATAAGATTTTACATTTTTTGTATTATATGAATAATGTCCATATTTAATGTACCTTAAAATGGAAAATATATTCAATAATATAACTATAAAACAAACTGACAATTAATGTAAAAACGATTAAAAAATGTTAAAATAGCTTTTTAAATATGAACAACAATTAAATAATTGCTTTAATAATCGTTGAGTGCGTCGAAAATATTTAAAAAAAAGCTGAGTTGGCTGACTTTGAATATAATGTGTCTCCAAGTTAGCGACTTCCACGATGTCTTTCGAGTGGAGTCCCCAGTGACTGCAAAACGTATATCTTTTAATATCACCTTTTTTTTCAAATTGAAACTAGTATCTTAAAGTAGACATCAAAAACGTTATTAAGCACGTCTTTTAAAACTGCTAGTTGAAGCTATTCATTTCCAAACTAATGTGAAAAAAGTGTGACCAATAATGAACGTTTTATTAGATTTAGTTGATATCTGTAATTCTTTACTTACCAGTAATTGGGGCTATTTAAAACTGTTAATGTTTTTTCTTTTGTTATCCAATGATGTGAAATTTTTGTTTTATTTTGCCTAATGTAACTAAAGTTAAACATATTACAAACAAATTGACGACCGGCCGTACTTCTTTTTTCGGACACGACCTACAAACACTTTGACGACGTCAGTGAACTCTTATATTGAAGTTATTTTCTGAACAGTAATTTTGTCACTCTTATACATTAAAATTGTATCTTTACTTAATTGAAACCGTTTGATTTGTGACTCATATTTATATTGACTATAATCAGTTTTATTCTCAGAAACATAAATTGCCATTGTGTTTTTTCAGGAAATATCGTTTTAATTCTTTTGAAAAGTAACTAATTCTCTTTGACTTTTTTTAAAAAATTAATTTTCCTTTAAATGTTGTAGAAAAACAACAATAATTAGGTTTTTTTAACTATTTCATAACTTAAAAAAAAATTTTGAAAAGCTGTCAAGCGAACACAGAGGTGTAACATGGAAGGGGAGTCCAAAATCGAAAGTTACAGCAGTTTCAACTTGAGGAATTTAAAGCGCATTAAATATTAAGTACATAATCTCATGTCGTAATCAGAAAAGGCTCCCCAAATCTAGGTTCGGCAATAAGCGCAATAGTCTATCTTCCTACTGCTTTTACGTGAGTGCAAATGATACCTAACTTCCCTTGCACCATCTGCACTACAAAAAATTCAGAGTAATATGTGGAAATTTACTAAATAATGGCAAGATTAGAAAAGAAAATGGGGATGAAACATTTATCGAGTGAGCAAACCTGTTGAATAGTGTGCTGAGATGTGACTGTAAAATGGCTGCCGTAAGCATGTGCACATCTTCCCCATGAGTTGGACTTATAATCCTGACAATAATAAAATATATAATTCAAAGCTGTAACTATTTAAAAAAATGTTATAAAAATATCTCCGATTATTAACAACAAATGACTATTAGGCTTGGACAGACAAATTAATAAATACTCCGACTATTAACAACGGAATGACGTCATCAGCGTTTGCGATAAATAAATTCTCGGTCATTCTGATTTACTGACCGAGTCATCAAAAGCTCGAAAAAAAAAAAAACGTAGCACGAACAGTCTACTCGAAGCCACTGCATGTTACAAATGATAAATCGTATTGGTAACAAATTGCTGACAAGAAATTTAACTTGTGACCAATAACTTTCAAATGGTTCGTAATTGAATACTTTCTTATTGACCGATCATAACGCAACTACACATGCGTGTTTCCTGCGAAATAGGAGTATAAAATCTGAAATTGCAACTTACGAATTGCTTTTTAAAGCATTATTGATAAAGCTATACAAAATGCGCTTAACAATTATCATTCAGTAAATATAATTATGACAGACTTCTCAGATGAGCGTTCATTTGATATTAATGTTGTGCTCCATACTAAACATACGATAAAATAAATAAATGATAACTATAATTCGTCGTGCGCTTTGGAGCACACTAGAGGCATAATATCGAAGTATCGACCCAATACTCGGCGTGCTTTTTTTAGTATGATTTGCTATGTTGCCGATCATATCTTTTTGTATCAAGTATGACCGGTAGTTTGAACATTTCATTATGATACCAATACTATTCTGTGCCAATAATGTATTTACCAGAAAACAGAGCGAACCTCTACATTTATTTACATAAATTCAATTACTATTGATCATAGCAAAAGATATGTTGGCTTCGAATTGCCGATTATCAGATTTTAAAGAAGTTTTACTGATGTTTTGAGTAATTATTTGAGTCACTTTGTAATGTGCATTTATCGAACATTTAAAATAGAATAGTTGGTTATTTATATATGATTTAATAGCAAACACTAGAAACAATCAACAAGAAGAATTTGAAATAAAGACAATTTCTTCACTGTAACAATTTTAGCAGTTCAAACTTTTAAAAAGCGTTTGGTTCTAGGTGAATAAAGATAAAATGATGAACTATAAATGTAAACAATGTGAATTTAAATGAAGAGATCACAGTCAGAATGGGGCATTTGGAGTGGAATTTGAACAAATTGATGTTTTACTGAACTTAACATGTGATAATGATTACAAACAGGAACGGGTTATTAACAGCCAACGCCACACATCATGTACAAGCTACTTGGTAGATCTTGAAACTTGTTAAGCGTGTCTCGCCAGAAATGGCCAAACGCTGTACAAAGTTAAGTAATAGAACAAACAAAAATCGGTCATCTTGGCAAAAATGCAGATTCAATCAAGAAATAAATGACACGTATATCTCGTCGCTCCCCGTACGGTGAATTTAAATTGCGATTCTGTACAAAAATACGTTTACATCCAATTAAAAGATTAAGTTGAAATTTGATGACCTTCCGCAACGAAAATATTCATGGCAGATACATTAGTATTTGCTCCATTGTGATCAAATTGAATGAGAAATTTTGCAAAGAAAGAAAATGATATTGTATTTAATTTGCTGTTGACCCCACCGTCAATATAGGAAATGATTGTGCGACATAAACTCTCTGATGTGTGAGCCCCTTGCAAGAACGCGATTCGAGTTTTTAATTTCTTACCCAGAGACAGAACTGTCATCATCCAAATTTAAGTTAACTGGACAACTTGAATCTAGGTGGAGTTTGTTACCAAACATTAAAGAAGTGCGTGCAGTACACTGGTTATCCAACTTTACTCGGCAGGGAATGCTGTATCAACAGTCAGCAGCAGTGCTCGATGCTAAGCAAATACCAGTGCCGGAGATCGAAAATTCTCCACAAACTTGTATATCTGGTTTTCATCCCCCGGCAATTATATATTAGATAAAAATCCGAGACAACATAAAGGAAAGATTGGCAATCAGCGGGCCACGAAATATCTGAATCCGAACATTTTTTTTCGCTTGTTATACTGCACGGCGTTTCACGGATACTTAATAGTAACAGTTTTGCTGAAATAGACAGATATCTTGAATAACTCTTCAGAAATAATTGTCGTGTAACTTTATATGTAAAAACTATACCTGAAATTGAAAATGGACTTCCAGCTAATTAGCAATTTTCATTAGGTTTGTGGTATTACGTTAGGCTAAGCAATGATTATTTATTTGGGGAAATTATGAGTGTAAGCTTACATTGGGAAGTATTGAGTGATTAGCATTAAAATTATTAACTGACCTGTTTTTACTCAAATTTAAGACCAACTGGGAGACAACTTGGACTGAGGTTGTACAAATATTAAGAAATTGCGTGCGAGGCACTGGTCAGCACCTCGGCGAATGATGCAACATCAACGCAGTCAGCAGCGGTGCTCGATAGCAAATACTGTATATTAGGGCTGTAATTTGCGTTATTTTGCGTTAGCGCTTTCAAAAAAAATTGCGTTAAAACAAATGCCGGAAATGTCGCAAATCGACAAATAACAAGAATTTCACCATTTAAAGATTTAAGTTCCGTCTCCGCCGGCAAGTAGTCTACCACCACCGCCTCAGTCACTTAAATCTGCCCTAGACACATGTCGACTGAAGCCTAATAATATATAATGAAGATGTTTAGATTATTTGGCCGACGACAAGCTTGCTCCCTTCCCGGTCGATGTAAAAGAAACTTTCGTTACTAGTTTACGATATATACTGTGTGTATTAGTGGAAATTTTTCATAATTTGAGGTATATTACGTTGTGTGTAGATCAAAATAACGAGATGCTAGAAAATTTTGTATCGGTATAATTTTATGTCGTATTTTAATAGTATAGCAGACGTCTACTGTATCTGTACCCGAGACGATGGTTGCATTTTTATAATTATTGTGATGCGGTTATATTGTATATATGGATGTTAGTAAAAACGTAATTAATGCGTTAAAAAAATATGCGGTTATACTAACGCAAACACCTAAATACGTTAAATTTTTACTGAAAAAGATATTACAGGCTGCAGATAAAATTTTAAAAAACAAATCAGTAAATAACTCAATTATAACCAGATCGAACTGAACACAAAAAAAAGGAAGAAAAATTCCCGAATACAAGTGTCACGTTTACATAAATCATATCAACTATAGACCTCGAAACAATAGGATTGCCATTTCTTGTATGACCCTGAATGATTACCAATGAACATCTGCACGTGATTATAGTTTGATTGACAAGAGTCATGGCTGACACAACTGTAACTTGTGGTTGGTAAAGTGACATCTACCAATGTTAACACCACCCGCCTCCGACCAACCAACCACAGTCGGCAGTTGAAAAACGCGCAGTCTTTTGAAGTTTTTGCTTTTGCGCGTGGATAAATAAATGTTATTATGTCTTTCGTTGCTCTTATATCGGCTATTTCTTCAATGTTTTTGAACAACAAGATCATCGATATGTCAATTATATTAATAAAACAAGTGATTTAAGTCTTTTCCGTTTCGGACAAATTTGAAGCACCGTGTAAGCAGTGGCTACGGTACAGATAAATAGAAGATAATCATGTTGAATAACTTCCATTACAAAATGAAACATGGTTCCCACGCCCGCACAGTTCAGAAAATATTTATTTATATTTAAATATAGAAAAAGATAAAACGCCCCTGGCCCTCTACACAAATGATAAATACATCATGGGTTGCTGAATATAAGGCGCTCCTTTGTTAATGGCTTATATAGTAAACGGTGCCAATACCCCCTTTCGGCCCTCAGCTCGGATCGCGAAATGAACCAAAAAATTTTCTTGGCCAAGATTTACAAATGATTCTTATACATCATGGGTCTAGGACTTATGGTTGTTGAGATCTAGAATGTGACGGACCAACAGACAGACAGACGAACAAAACGGGGACAAAACGAAAAATAATTCAATGTAAAATGACACTCTTTGATGTTATCGGTCGGCTTTCATTTTTCATCTTCTGTTCTTTCTTTCGACGACACACTTTATAACAAGTCGCGACCCACTGGAGACGAGGGTGAACAAGGATGCTTGCTTGCTCGCGTCAAAATGAGTCGAACATTTCAAGGTCGCAACTTGTCAAAGACGTCTTACACGCAATATACACACGCACACACAAGAAAGGTTTAAATACTCTATTGCTTAGGCCAAGTAAGTGCGAAAAAATAACAGCTTGTTTCAGATTCAATGTGTAATTATTATCGGGTCCCTCCCTGTCACATTTTGTCACAGTTAATCTTTTTTTCTCCATTCTTATAATGGAATCGCAAACAGAAAAACGATTTTGAACGGGAATTTTATTGTCAAAGCTAGGTATTGTTGTTTGCAAACATTGCAAAAAATTTAAATACCATCGCAGCAATTCATCTTTGAAAAATATCATTTACAATCAAGCACGCGTTCATCAATCATGACATTCCATCGACATCGGCTGTATCAAGCGTTAAAAATCAATCCATGCCAAACTACATTGTTTGAACATAAAGAAAGGCAAAACCAATGGACCAAACGAAATCTAACAGAACAGCCAACACTAGGAATAATCGCCAATAAACATTGTAACCGACGAAGCCTGACAGAGTTATTCGGGTTGCCACTGGAAATCAGTCATACACTTTACCTTCTAGATCTGTGATCAACAACAAGTGATGACTTAAACTGACGAAACACTTTCTCTCAAGCTATTTCAGAAGTTGAATTCGTTGCTTTAACTGGAGATTACTTCATCGGTGGCAAACGACAGCTACCTCGACAGATCGATAAATTGAGTTTCCGCTCCTTGTTCTGCGTTCAACTTATTGAAGAACATATTATTCGGAGAACTGTGCAAGAACACTTCAGTTCTGTGGCAAGATATTGGGGAATTTATGATAAAGTGTCCACGTACGGACAATGCACGAAATGTGACAGCTGCATTAGAACTGTTGCCGTTTCACTCTAATGCCATGTGCAACAAAGCAAAGTCAAAGAGTCCGGAATCGAAAGCATCCTTGCTAAAAGTTGTAAAGTTGTGGGACATTTTAAACATAGTCCGGCAAACAACACAGAATTAAAAAAACCAGAAGCGCAACTATAGAGACGAGAAGAAGCGTTAATTCAGGATGTTCCTACACGTTTTAATCATTGTTGATGGTCGAGCGACTCATTAGCAGTAAAGTTGTTGAACCAGGCCACAAACACAGTCTTGTTCTTCTAACTGAAACAGAATGGGAGAAATTGCGCGATTCAGAACTGTCTAACCATTATTGGGTGAAGAACAATATGTTTCATGCTCAATGATTCTTCCAATATGTCATTTGAAATCAAACTAGCAGTGTCTGATGAAGACCCAGTCAGCATTTACGTTCCAAAATTCTTTTTTGAGGATCGACGCAAACTGAACCTCAACCTATCGTGGTTGAAAATTGCTACTGCTCTGGACCCTAGTTTCAAAATCTGAGATGTTTGCATAAGGAGAGACGGCAACAGCTTGAGGAGTAATAAAAGTGAATCTGGTAAATGATAATGATGATCAAAAAACATCAAAACAACTGAAAGAAAGCGAATGCAGGAACTATCATCAGATTCTGAAAATGAGCCATTGATGCCCACCCCGACGGTTGTTGATAATTACAGACTGGAGCAACAAATCGAAAATGACATGGATCCACTAAAGTGGTGGAAGTTACATGAGGACAAATACCCAGTTTTGGCTACATTAACGAAAATATTTAGCCTCCCTGCCACAACTGTCCCTTGTGAACGTCTCTTTTGGGGTGTGTTGTCAACAAGAAAGAGCATCATTGGAACCGACGAATGTGAATAAACTTGTCAGTTTAAGCAACTGGCTGAATAAATAAGACTGCTTCAGTTAAGTAAACTGTTATATCCATCAAATGTATTATTTTAAAATGACATGTTGATAGAATAAAAAAATGTTACAATTAATAAATAAAGTATTTTTTCGTTTAAATGTTTGTTAATTTGCGATGTTTTTTTTAAAATTTCAATTAAAATTTTTAATCGAACAGCAGCGCTAATATATATCCTAGCCCTAAATCGGAATGTGGTGTAGAACTCATCTGTTTCTATAACCTCGGCATATGTAGAGATTCGTGTGGTTAGCTAACGCTTAGCCACCTACTTCCCAACTTGTCAGCAACCACCTTTATAGCTGGGTGGACTTGTAGGACGACTTTATACAGAAAAATCCCATGGTTCTCAGGATCGAACACGACAGTCTACCATTCACTAATCGTCCCTTGTATATATATATATATATATATATATATATATATATATATATAGTTATATATAGTTATATATGTAGTTATATATATAGTTATATATTGTTATATTTTTTATGTCTCCAATTATACCACTTTTGTACTTTTCTGTGGTTTAATTAATGTTTGATCTGTATTCCAATATATTTCCTGTGTATTTTGTTAAGAAAAACAAATGTTAGCACAACATATTTCACTTACATTTAGAGGTAGGTATTAGCGACGCTTGCATGGTCATACAAATGGATCTGTTTCATTAGTGCGCGATACACTAAAACTATGACTGATGTCTTCACCAGTTGTTACATCTTGGACTGAACTACTCCATATCTATGTTTCAACAAAGTCAGACTTATTTCACCTGTGTCAGTCACAATAAAAAATATTAATTGATTCAGTGTAAATTTAATATATATATATATATATATATATATATATATATATATATATATATATATATATATATATATTATATATGATTTGTATGATTGTGCCCGAGAAAATATAATATTCCATGTTCATCTATCTATAAAATCCTTTTTGCTACAAAATAGTGTCTGTCACACAAGATGGCGGCAACATTTACTGTATATTGTATGTGTTCTGTACTGAATGAGTTTAAATTAAATGCCATGCAAACATTTCTTACAATAATACTTCTGTGCGCTGGTCACGGAAGCAATGAGGGAAACCCGAAGGTTCACTAAGTTCTAAACATTGAACCCGGTACTTTAGGTTATTAATTGAGCGCTGCTGCCATACAGGCATGATACGTCACCCAAACTCCTACCTAGCAGCCATAATGATATTGGTCATGCTGTAAGTAAGCCTTCAGCTTGAGCCACGGCAGGCTAAGTTGAGTAAGCCTTTCGGCCAATATAACTTAATATACTTTTCAACCGCCGCTAACATTACCTAACAGCATTAGAGATCATTAAATCTTAGATATTTTCATGACATATGATGTTTTTCTTATTTTTACGCATGCCAGCATGATAGTGTGTAGTGTGTCTACCACACCAGCATCGTTGGCGGCGCTGATGCATTTCTGCCCCAGAGGTGGGGATCCATGTCTATGGTTTCATCCCCGGCGGGGATATATTAGATAAAGCAGAGCCGGGGGTGACACTTCTCAGTGCCGGGGAGATTCCGGCATTCCCGGCCACTGAGCCCTGGTCCGCAGTACAGATATCTCAATCAACATTTTTTTCGCTTGTTATACTGCACGGCAATAAGGCAAACGAATTAACAATAGTAAAAGTTTTGCTGAAATAGACAGATATCTTGAAGATAACTCTTCAGAAATGCTGTCATTAGCAGCCTACTCATGCATTGAGAAACTACCTAAATTGAAAAAATGGACTTCCGCTCGTGCTGCAGTGTTTTTCATGGTGGTGTGTTTTTACACGTTCTTCTAGGCTAAGCAATGATTATTTTGAATTATACGTGCTGCTAAGTGGTGAAGTGATTAGCATTAAAATTGTGCTTTTTTAATTTGAAAAACTTGCGCTCATTATATTATAAATATTTTTTTTTTCTCTAAAAGTATTGGTGTTGTATTGGTATCGATCTCGGCAATATATTTATTTGAGTAATTGTATTTGTATTGGCGATACTCTTTCATGAAAGTATTGGTATTGGTATTTGTGACGAGCTTTAGTAGATTTAGAGCCAGAGACAATCCTCCTCGACATTTTAAGATGATAAGTTATCTAAGAAGTACGATTAATACACATAATGGTGACAATGTGACAGACGACTTAGGACAAGGTTGGGAAACAATAGAATAGTAGACAGCAAAGGTGTGAAGACCGGGAGGCGACGTCGGACGGCTAGTAGGGTTAACAATGACGACCAGGTGACGATCATAAAATATATATATATATATATATATATATATATATATATATATATATATATATATATATATATGCCTACCACACTAGCATCGTTGGCGGCGCTGATGCATTTCTGCCATGCCTACGGCGGCGAGTAATGGCCGAGCGGACAGAGGGGTTTCCTGCCACTGTAATGTGCCTGAACTCTACGCCCAGATTGGCAGGCTGCGAAGGTGTGCTTAAATGGGACAGAGTGGAAGAGTGTTGTGTGCCGACCACATCCGTACCACCGCTAGCTGTGAATACTATAGTCTAGTCCTCATTAACCAGAGTATCACCACCGTCGCAAAAATATCTTTCCCCCAAAGACCATGGTATGTCTCCCAGACCAGGATAGCCTGGCACAGGAGATACTCCTGACCTTATTGATCATGGTGCCAGGTGGTGTGAAATAAGATATCTGGTTAAATATTAGTCAAGCCTGTTGCACTTCGTATGTATATCTCAAGATAATTTAATAAATCTGATGTTCAGTTTGTTATTAAATGTGATCTTAAGAGAAATTAAATAAATCGTTCAATTAGTATTCTGTATTTTTTGCCACAATTAAATCTTAAAGCTTATGAATTGTGTATGTATATTTCAGATAATGTAATATTTTTAATGTTCAGTTTGTTATTGTAATATGTCCATTAGGGTTATGACTTTTTACCTCATATTTATTTATATGTCAAAATATGACACAAATAAGCACTGTAATGGAAAATGAAGAACACAATGCAATGCATGAGCATGAGTATAGAGATGTCCAAAATATGAAATTATAATAATGGACAACATAGGAAACATAAAAAAGTTGTATGCTTCATCATTAGTGAGAATAAAACGGTTGTATCTTAAGTCTTGCAACGTGTAACAATGTCTTGCATTATTTGTATAGCTCTTTCTGCACAGCGGTTACTTCATTATATACCAGATATTGCTGAATCTTCACAAGTAGTGCATCAAGAAGCATCTTTCTGCTTCGAAATTATCTATGTAAAGCAGGTGCTAAAATCTCTTTTCCTATTTTTCAGCCCCTTTGATCTGAAAACCATACTTTAGACCATGTTCTCGCTATGAAAGCACACACATTTTCAAATTTCTCATTCTAGTTTACGGAATTAGAATGAATGCCAGAAGTGCTAGTATTGCATGTGAATACCAGCGAGCATTACCTAAAGCCGGCAGTCTAAATTGAAAAATGGAAAAGTTTAATTTAATTCATAAAAGCGAAAAGCTTCTCTCCGCCCAACTTTGTTTCTCCCATGATTTTCTGAACTATTATCTTGAGAACCAAATTTCTTTAAGTGACTCGAAAGTTGCGCTAATTTCAGCAACAAACAGATAAGAAATATTTGGACTAGACGTTTCCTGCCTAAAACAGAAACCATAGCACGCTTGAGTTCTAGGCAGGCCCGTAGCCAGTCCAAGTAAGCGGGGGGCACCAATACCCAGCAAGCCATTTTGTACTTTTTCTTTATTTTTTCCTCTTTTCTTCTTTTTAAGCGAGGGGGAGCACGCCCCATTTTGCCCCGCTTTGGCTACGGGGCTTGATCTGTAGATTTGTCCACTGTTCTGTGACAGTAATTTTGCAGCTACCACCACCATTTTTGCTGCCAGAATTTGTATTTGTTGTATCACAAATAATTACTCAAATACACGAATTGAGTTCGTATTCGGCTAGAACAGCCGTAATCTGTGTTGTCTCTGCTTTTCCATTAGTTAGAGACAATACGGCTAATCGAATTTCTTTATCAACGTTTTTCAATAAAACAGCTTGTTTTTCTCCCTTTATTCTTTTTCCGTCAAATTGTATGCACCATTCAAAATTTTTTAAACTGTATTTAAACTGCTACTTCAACAATTCTGCTTTTTTTATTGGTTGCCTTATACATTCCTGACTTCGAGAGAGCGTCAATATTGGGAGAGTGTTCGCTGATTAATAAAACTTTACAAGCTTTATTTGTTGACAAATTTGCTTTCCTAACTAACTTCACCGAACATTTTGCTGAACTGTAGCATTTCTTCTTGCCTTCTACGTCTTCTGCTACTTTTGTAGTTTCCTCAACATCCTCGTCATCGTTGCTATTACTTCTACGGTGTAAATCATGATGATGCTGGTCTTAACTGATTTCTTGATTCTTTTTAATGGGTGAATCTTATTTTTGACACTTTCCTTACCAGCAACAAAACCAACTTTGCCGAAAGACGTTATTTATTTTGATAAAATTTTTTATCTTCTCTGCACAGCCAGTTAGTGTTGGTTATGTCAAACAAAGTATAAAATACATCTTTTATGTCTCCAGCAGGTTTTTAAGATATTTGTCATACTTTGCAACCAGTTGTAAGATCTTTCATAGCACTGAGATCGTTTCCATACACGGTAAGTCAAATCTGTACCAAAGATCAATAACTATTGTTTGTCTTGCCGCTGTTTGACAGAAACACTGCTACTTTGGCAACTTGCAGCGGTTAGATAAAGATTCTTCTACTGCACACTCTCCATGTTTCCATGTAGACTGAAGATTTCTTGACCACACTGCACTATTCTTCTGTACAGAAAAAGCTTAACTTTTATATGACATTTCGGTATAAAACTATCTTTACAATTCTTCTGTAACAGAACACAAAATATAAAATTAATTACAAACAGACAATTACAATTGAGTGAAATTTAAATAAAAGAATACAATATGCCCAAATGAAAAGCAGACTCTAAATTCCAAGCAGACCCCTCGTGACAATTACCAAACGAAGGTATAAGATTTGACCATTTTGGCAAAGTTGAGTAGACGCATAATACATTAATTAAAACAGTGCACTTTAAATTTAAAATTAACTTTTTTTATATTAAAAGCGGGAGAATTTTAAATATTTGCTATAAGTCAGACATGACGGTAAAATATACCCTATGAATGTAATTACTTTGTAATTAAATATTTGTTAATGCCCAATCCATAAAGAAGTAATTTTATTGAAAACGCTTCTTATTTGTAAACACAAGATGGCGTTGATGGGGTGAAAAATAAATTAATATTATTTTCATATTTTGTTCACAATTATTCAAAAAAATTCTATGTAAAATAAGATTCTGAAAAAAATTTAAAAAGTTACAACCCTAATGTCCATATCTAATGTACAATTATATCCCTTGACCGCTTACCTCAAAATAAGTCCTAATTTTTATTATTATTACGTCACATGAATGAATTGTATGGTGGATTCTGAGTAGCGCCTTACACAATGTAGACAATGCATACCAACCCATTTATGATGGGGGTTTCACAGAACTATAATGTTTAAAGCTTTAATATTACTTTCTTTTTTAAGAGGCCTGCTATTTCGCGTCTGCGGCCTCAAATGGATTGATGAAATACAGTTTTGTTTTAATTAAAGGTCAGATATAAGCTTACACGAAAGGGGCACCGATAATTTTTCTTTACATTAAATATTAAGTGCAATATCTTATGACATGGTACTGAATGTCAAATGCAGGGGCCCCCAGAGGCCAAGCCTTCGGGCCCCAAAATCCATACGTTCGACACTGCCGGTTGGCAATATTTTCTTAGTTAATTCTCAGTACGATATATTGCTCTATGCTACAATGTGTATAACAGTAAATAAACCATCTGCTAAACATGTAGCTTATCGCTTAACTCACGTCTCTCCTCTTTCTTAAATGTTGAACATGATCAATTATAAAATGATGAACTACATGTATTTGGAAAAGAGTTCTTTGAAATAATATGAATGAATTAAGATTGACTAATCAATGATAAGTTGTTTTATGCGCAAATAATGTATAGTTTGGATATGTTAGATTCAGAGTTTATAGTCGGGGGTTGTTTTTGTTAACATTGTGTACCCAAAATGAGGATTAGATATGTTATTTTTGTATAAAGACTGATTGTTAACACGCTTATATATATATATACATATATATATATATATATATATAAATATATATGTACATATATAAATATATATATATATATATATATATATATATATATATATATATCACCATTTACAACTACAACTACTTGCCTATTATCCGGTCCAGGTACTGCCGGCCTTTGTTTACTAGTGTAAGTAAAAAGTCCATCAGAGCCGGGAGGAGACACGTAATATTAGTTGTTTTTGTACTGGAATTAAGTGACCTTTTCAGAGTTCATTCCGCGGTACGCACCACTTCTCTCTCTCTCTCTCTCTCTCTCTCTCTCTCTCTCTTTCTATTTGCTATGTCCCTAAACGTCTGGGAACTGCCAAAAAGGAGGCAAGCAAGCTACCCAATGGTTTCAGCCTTCGGGGCACTCGAATAGAACATGTTCTGCGGTTTCCTCATACTCTGTGTCGGCAAAGGGAATCGATACTTGCGTTAGTTACAACTAGTTACGACACTGAATTAATGCTTTCCTTTTGATGTCGAGATCAGATGGCGTTTTAAAATATCATATCAATTAATTTGTATTGACACTTCTATCTTTCACCCCATAAATCAATATAAAATTGAGTGTTTTAAAAATGTTGTATTTCATCATTCTCAGGCGTAATTAATTGGTTTAAAAATTCAAGATCAAGAAATTAGCACAAAATTTTGATGTAGATCCTTCTCCCTTTTCATATGTTGACCACTGACCGAAAGAATAAGAAATAAATTGTGCAGACATAAAAGTGAAAAAAGTTTAAAACACCAAAACCCCTTTAAAGATAAATGTGTAGTCAGCTCTGTTCAAGTTGTTAGTTTGCAAAACTCTTGGTCAGGTTTTTTTAAAATAGACAGATAAGGAATGGCCTAGCTTAAACCAATAATGCTAATTTGTAAAGGTATGATTAGATAGTTTGTTTTGCAAATATTAGGATCACAGTTTTTAATCAACTGGAGATTCGGTTTTTTATATTTCGAAAGGAAATAGTCATATAAATAGACATATTTTGTACAGGATCATAATAATATATATAATAGCCATTTCTACAGTGAACAGAAGACTTGATTAAAAAAATAATAATAGAGACATTATCTATTTTTGTGTGATCCTAATGGACTTGAGTAAAATATAATTGATTCTTCTTTTGGTGGTCCAAAATATTTGTTATATTATATGCAGAACTTTTATCATACTCATATTTTATTGTGTTATTGTACAATAAAGATAAATCAGCAGTACTGTCTCACTTCATTATTTGAATGAAAGGAACGGAGGCCACAGCTACACACCTCCAAGTTTGTTCAATAATAAAATATTTTACACATCGGACCATCTAAAACCCTCACAATTTGCAATTATGACTTAATGAGAAAGAGATATATTTTAGAGCATTTTCAGAGTAGTCGAATGCATATGTCACGTTTTGTCCGTCATCACCCAGATGTCAGCAACCATAAGACCCATGATGTATATACTTTTTTGTAAGTCTTGGCCTGCCATTCCTGCATCAAAAGTCCATTTCGCGATCTGACCTCTGGGGGCTGGGCATCAGTGTTTTTTGCCGTTTTTTACTATATAAGCTATATTAATAATTATGCCATTTTCATGGCCCCATTCTACACCTTATATGCTGCGGTTGCGCACCAAATTAATGGGTTATTGAACAGAAGTGAAACAAGATTGGCAACAGCAATTTATCAAACAACAATTGACGGAGTTTTCGGACGATTAAATGACTACAATTTAGAATGTTTCAATCAAGAGTCTATTTCAGTGACCACAAACCACTTGTAGTTAGATTTAAGAGAAAATATTTTTTCAAATATAAAGAAACGTCTTTTAATATTTTTTCAGATATATGCATTACACAATGAATTTATAAACATTTCCAAAATTTACAAATATTTACTGAAAGCTAACATACTACTGATACATAACACGAAAATGCGCTAACACGTCCTGTGTCCAGAATGGAACAGGCTTAAGATGCTGGTTTAATAAAAAAACTACTTACTCAAAATCCATACATATGTCATATAAGTTATAAGTTATCATATTTTATTTAAAAAATGCACATTTATAATCATATAAAATCATTTATAAAATATTGACTATATGAATGTTTAAAAAAATATCAAAATGATGAAATAATACCTATAATAGATTGCAAAAATAACTTGAGTCAAAAAACATTGTTGCTCTATTCTGTAAAATGCTAAAATGCATAGTGTGAATAAAAATTTTCAAGAAAACTCGAATTTCAAAATATCATTATCCTAATCCCAGAATCAGTTTTGTGGGAACAATAGCTACTTTTCTATTTTTTAGGCATAACGGATTAGGAAAATACACTTTGAAAAAGAAAAAGTTAAAATTTGTTACATAGTGTTATCAGAGTCGCCAGTGTTATCTTTTGCATTATCAAAAATAGTAGATCTATATTAAAAACAAATTGTGATTTATTGTCTTTAAGTAAAATTGTGCGAGACATATTTACATGCATTAATGTATTCCTTCTTTTTAAAGTGAACGTTATGTGCAAACTAATCAATTATAATGATAACATGAAATAGCTTATTCTAATTCAAATTTAGTATTACCTACGAAGCCTCGGATGAATGGTAAATTCTCTTCAGGCTCTAAACAGTTGTGGGTGTCTGAAACAATAACATAAGCTCATTAAAAGTTGTTGATATCTGCATCCAATCAAGTCAGACAGTTGATAATAAAATACGATGTAAAGCTTGGATATAATTGTAAGAAATTTCTCGTGCTACTTTGTGTTATATTTTATGATATTTTATGACATGACATCATAATAAGACCAGAAGTGGCATTAGCAATATTAATGCGCACTGGGAGTGTGTCTTTCGGGGCGTAAAGCGAATATCATAAGGAAGTGTCCTGAGCTGTAGTTGTTTGCTGTTTATCAGAGTGGTCTAATGCTGCTCTTTGAGTATTATGCGGTATTCGATTAGTTTAGTTAGAATCCTTATAAGCCAGATTTTATTTCTATTTTTTAATTATTTTGTTTTAGAATTTATTAGTTGTTTATGGGTCTATAGTGCTATTAAAAACCGGAATTCAGCTCATCAATTTGGTTCATTAGGAAAACAATGTAAAATTGGGGTTTAAAACGACTTTCTCACCGTTTAATACTTTTAATATGAAAAATGTCAGCTCTTATGAGCCAGGGATGTTCCAAATACTGATAATACAAGAACAAGTACTCAAGAGGCATGAACAAGTATGAATTAAGTACCCAAGGTGCAAGTACATTAAACATACAAGTTGGCCTACTCAAAGTTGAGTGCAACCGAATAACCCATCTCGGTAACAGATAAATAATTCAAACAGACCAGTGTCTGTCATAGTGTGAGTCGCGACCTACAAGAAATAAGTCGGAAAAAACATTACTTAGATTTTTGCGGTATTACAACATCTGATCAGTGTTGATTCAGTTAACTGTAACTGTTACTGAAATGGCTCTAATAACTGAAAAAAGTGATTTCAGTTAACTACTAACTGAAACTGTAATTGAAAAAAACATTTTAACTGTAACTGTAATACTAATAGGAAAAATAATAGTAATAATAATACTAACTGAAAAATGCACTATAAAATAAAATTCTCGAAATGCGCTACAATGTTACATGTATTAGGGAGCGACCGATAATCGGATCGGTATCGACCGATATTGGCACTATCGGTCAATATAGGATCGGCCGATTTTTGTAGGGGAGCGACCGATAGTCGGACCGATATTGGCACTATGGGTTAACCATCGGACCGGCCGTTTTTTGGCTGCCGATACATTGTTGTTTTTTTTCACAACAGAGTTGCAGAAAAAAAATCAGTAAATAACCCAATACTATAACCAGATCAGACAAGATTTAAAAAAAAAAGAAAACATGTACACAGAAATTGTCACATCTATATAGATTGCATCAGCGATATGACCTTGAAACAATAAATTCGCATTTCTTAATTCTACTGTATGACCTTGAATGATACAATTAGTGAACATCTGTTTAGTTATTTTTGGGATGGGAAGTAGGGCGGGGGTATTACGGTATTGGAGGGTAAACAAGCCTTACGTGTGGGCGAAGTGTTACGAAATATGACAGGGAAACCGGGGAACAAGAGTTGACATACATCATATGATTGGAAACTAATGCACGAGAAAAATACGTGTTTGGCAAGAGAAACAGACTGACAAAAAATCTAGAGATGCGTACTTATGAAAGTGAGCAAAAATTTTATTAGATAATCAACACTGTTGTTTTGTAAAAAATATTTGGTTCATATACCGGTATTTTTCATATGTTTTGATGCATACGTCTTTACTAGTGATAACTGATATAGTAACTGAAAAATTATTAACTGTAATAGTGACTGTAAAAAACAATTTAATAATTACTCTAACTATAATAGTAACTGAAAAATATTTGAACGGCTAACTGTAACTCTTACTGTAACTGAAAAATGCTAACTGAATCAACACTGCATCTGATAGATCAGCATTGCAATATCGTAATCACAATATCTAATTGACGAACCGTGCGGAAACCGAATGTATTAAAAACTATCGCATCTGAAAAAAAAAGAAATTAAAGACAGGAAAGGGTTGCAGGTGAAAAGAGAGTAGGAGGAAAGAAAAAGAGCTGCAATATTGAAACAGTGTGATTAGGGTGCATCACCACAATAGAGGAAAAAATTGATTGTTTGTTTTTGAGCTGTCTATGTTTCTAATTTTTCTAATATCATTAATAATAAGTTGTGTAAAATATTTTCTAATCAGAGTTGATTTAGAGGTCCCCCCTCCCCTCCTTCGCCCAAGAAATCACAAAACATGACATGTAAAGAAAAAAAAGTTTATTCTAGCCTATATAAAAATTACATTAAAGTATTAAATTATTTATTACTGTTGCATTTAATTCAGTTTCACTTTGTTGCACGTTTGTAAGGTTTACGCACATTTGAGATGTTTTTTGCGGTCCATTTCTACCACTTGAAGAATGTTTTGAAAATGTTCATCCGTTCGCGCTGCTTCAACAAAGTCAGATGCCAGTTTCACTCCTCTCGCAACAATCGTTAACAACGTTAATAGCAGCAACATTTTCTGCACTGGCAATGTAAGAAGCTGTTTGGCACCAATTATCAACAGGCAGTTGGAGGAATCCTGTGTCCAGTTGAAGTCTTTATATATAAACCACAAGTCAACTCCAGCCAGATCACACAACCGAGTTTTAGAATCAATTGATTGGAATCGTAGTTTTCCCCAACCATTTCCAAATTGATTCTGTGGAGTTTGGAGGGCAACCACTGGTCGAAGCCTTAGCAGAGCATCTGCTAGAGCTCGCTTTTCCAACACAGGTACTTCATTGCTGAACAGAGCAAGTGGGATCATTTCAGCAGTGAGGTACCACAGATACCTATTCAGGGCACGGATTACTGACTTGGATATGTCTCTGTTGACATCGTTGTAATCCAAAAGTCACTTGTAGAGCTGTAGATCATTCCATGGTGCATCCACACTTTTTTTGCAAGTGAGCCACCACACGACATAAACATGTGTTACAAATGTAGCAAATGCACGAATCTTTGGCACTTGATCACGTGTGGTAATAGTACCTGGAGGCAATAATTGAATTTGTTTCTCACACAGTGCAATCTTGAGGCAATATATCAGCTTTGCCATCCATCGTGCTTTGTGCAGGGCACCTGGTCTTTTAAAGTTAACCTCCTTATTTGTAGCATTCAGGTAAACAAGGGGCAGCTTAAGAAATTCGTGGTAGTCGTCTCGCAAGAATTCGGTTTGTTTACTAGAGTTGGCATGTGCAATTTACCGCATCTCTTTATGGTCAGTCGCTCTTGAGCCTTCAGGTCATGATCAGCTAACGTAAACAGAACTACAAACGTGAGACCAATCATGTGCCCTGCCACACACAGTCTCACTAACAATTAGACGTATAACAAGTGATGAATAATCAATTCCACAAGCGTGTGTACAACACTAAGATTTGTTTATTATACAAAGGCACCAGTCCGTAATAGGGATCTGGTGACTTGTCAAAAGCAAAGATAATTCAAACTGCAGCAAATAATCCAATATAAAATGAATGATGGGAACAAATGCGTTATCACTGTTAATTCTCTCTCTCTCTGTCTCTCTCTCTGTCTCTCTCTCTCTCACTCAGAGACCCAACAATCGACTCGGTCACTACTAAGACCCTCCGTCCAAGCTCTCCTCACTCAGGTCAACTATTGCCCCTGCGGCGAGAATGCTTTCTTCCCCCTTTGACTTCACTTGGCCTCTGTCTGACCCTTCTATCCTCCCCTCTTCCACTGAACTCGCTTTACTCGCAGGGCCCCCATCAAATCCTCTGGGTCCCGGCTTATATAAGCTTTTAACAGGTTCCCATGGAAGACCTTAGTCCCCTTGGGTAGTTGGAGCTGGTAGTCAAGGAGCCCCACCCTTTTGACCACTTGGTAGGGGCCCTTCCATTGCATGAGCAATTTATTTCTCTCATCTGACATGAGAATTAATACCTTATCACCCGGGGCAAACTCTCGAAGTTTAGCTTTCTGGTTGAAGTATTTGCGAGCTTTTTCACTGGCTCGACTCAACTCTTGCTGGGCTAGTTGACAGGTCTCCTCCAGTTTGTTACGAAGGTCGACCGCATATTGGTAAGTGGTCCGAACTTCGATGGGTTCCTGCTCTTTGGACCATAGCTCACGGAGTATATGGCTGGGCCCCCTTACCTTCCGCCCATACAGAAGCTCAAATGGGGAAAAGCCCAAACTTTCCTGAGGGGCCTCCCTGTAAGCAAACAACAGGGCCGGGAGGTACCGGTCCCAGTCTTTGGGCCTCTCACAACACATTTTCCCCAGCATTGATTTCAGAGTGCCATTGAACCTTTCGACTAGCCCATTACACTGGGGGTGGTACTCCAAGAGCTGGCGCATAGACAGTAGCCTCGATACTTCTCACATCAGCTGGGATGTAAATTGGCTCCCTCGGTCGGACAATATTTCCTCTGGGACCCCTACCCGAGTAAATATTTCCACTAAGGCCTCAGCCACCCTCTCGGTATCAATAACCCGAAGAGGTACCGCCTCGGGGTACCGTGTGGCGTAGTCTACAAGGGTCAGAATGTAGCGGTTCCCCCTATCTGATGTGGGGTCGAAGGGGCCCACGATATCAACTGCTACTCGTTTGAAGGGGACATCTATGAGTGGCATGGTACCTAGGGGTAGTTTGCTAGTCTTCCCTTTAGGTGTGGTGCGCTGACACCGGTCACACGACCTACAATACCGCTTCACGTCGCCTCCTATACCCGGCCAAAAAAATTGAGATTGGGTCCTCTCAAGGGTCTTCTTTGCCCCCAGATGACCCCCGAAAAGGATCTCATGGGCCACTCTCATCGCCTCGCTCCTCTGCTCTTTGGGTACCACTAACTGGGTGGATGTCTCCCCCTTTTTACCTACTAGCTCTCTGTACAACAGGTCCCCCTTTATTGTATATCCTTAACCCTGTGGCCCCGGTGGTTGTTGACCCTTCCACTTTCTGCCCATTCCCTTAACTTACGAAGGGAGGGGTCGTTTTGTTGCTGGAGGTGGAACTCAGAAGGGGTAACGGCTGATGCAGGGCACGGGGGCGTGGAGAGGGGTTTAACAGGCTTCATCTGTTTTCTCTCCTGCTCCCTGGTCATCACTGCACAGTTAGTTGGACCTTCCTCTGAAGGGTGCAGGGGCGTTGGGTCGGGTGTAGTGGATTTCCCCTCCCAGTCAGGGTTGGGTGAAAAGGGGGCGTCGAGCCCCTGGTATATTGCCGATAATGAGGTCATAGAGGGGCTCATCTAGTGCCTATGCTTCCAACTGCCCCACGTAATACGGCGTGTCTACTTGTACCACAACGACTGGGGCCTCAAACACGCCCCCGTTAATGGTCTTCAACTGGCCCCTCCGTCCAGTTCTGCCCTCCATCGGTACTAAAGAGGTCCGGACCACGACCCCCCAGCATCCCGAATCCCTTAGGACCTGCACCGGTGTCCGTTAACAAACCCTTTTGAAAGTGGAGACGTGTCCTCATGTGTGACAGCAGCCCCTACCTCAGTTACCTGTTCTCCCTCACGATCCGACGTTGCTGTGGCCTGGGGCGGGGTGAGAGGGGATGCTGATCTTACTGCCCCCATCGGACTGACCTTCCGCTGTGGGCACCTTCCCGACCAGTGTTCGGGTGACCCGCACGTGAAGCAGGACATTCTCGGTCTCTAAGGGCGTCCGGTGCCTGGCCTAGGAGGAACATTGGGCCTCCCATTACCTTTAGGGGCCTCTGGTTTGGGTCCCTCCTTTTTAAAGGGTACATTATGGGGTTCCCTGTAGGTTGTTTCCCTTCGAGGGCCCCACCTTGTGGGTTCTACCCCTTTACCCACATGAGCTTCCCTGTAGTTTTCGGCCAAGGTGAGCATTTCGTCCCATGTCCCTGGCTTACGCTCCTTCAGGAACACCTGTAGCCCACTAGGGGCCCCGTCCATCAACTGCTCCCTGAGCAGGAGGTCCATCACACCATCAAAGCTATGCTCCGTCCCACTGAGCTCAACCCACCTCGTCAGGAGGTCGGCTAGACGTGCACCAAATAGGGGGTAGGTCTTCCCTCTTTCTAAATGGGCCCCCCTAAACTTCCGTCTAAAGCTTTCCTCCGTATAGTCGTATGACTTTAGGAGGGCAGTCTTCAATGAGTCAAAGTCATTTGCCTCGTCAGCCGTCAAGCGGGTAGCTGTCGTCAGGGCCCGTCCCGTGAGCAGTGATGTCAAGCAGGGGGCCCACTCATGTCGTTCCCAACCCGCGGACAGAGCGTATCTTTCGAACCTACGAATGTAGGCGTCTATATTGTCCGTCTCGTCAAGTTTGGGGAGTTTGGGTTTGGAGGATGTCGTTGACTGACTGCATGGGGTTGGGCTTGCCGGCCCCACTTCCCTCTCTAACCGTGCTAGGGCCACCCTCTCCTCAGATGCTAATTTAACTGCCTCCTGCTCGGCAGCTATTCTAGCCAACTCAACCTCTTTATCATTTTTAACGCGTTCAGCTTCTGCTTCATGCTTAGCACGTTCAGATTCTGCTTCTCGTTCTAGCCTAGCCTCTTCCGCCTCTCTATCCCTTTCGCATTTAGCGTGTTTTATGGCCGTATTAACGTCGCACCCCAAGCCTATGAAGTACTGTACATACTCCTCCATAGATTTCATGGTTGGTGACGTTAATACGAGCCTAAGATGAGTAACGGTTAACCCAGACAAAGCTCGCCGTGCAGCTTAACACGCAGTCAGAGCACTAACAAATGATCACAATCAAAGAAGTGTATTAAAATGGCTTACCTTGACGCTTCCTCCCTTCTTTCAACAGAATATGAAATATCTTCCACCGTACACAATCTTACACACATGCATAAAGTCTAAATGTTATTTATTCGCCGATAACAGTGTGGCTTTTTCTTTTTCTGTCTTGTTGACTTCGTCTGTACTTTCACTCGGACGATGTGAGTAAGCGTGGCACTTACTGCTCCCGTTTCAAACCGGTCGAGTCCTATGAATGACTCCTGAAGACTTGGGTGAGTCCGGTATGACTCCTGAAGACTTGGGTGAGTCCGGTATGACTCCTGAAGACTTGGGTGAGTCCGGTATGACTCCTGATGACTTGTGGCAGAGATTAAGCCCCCCGAGTCTATGTTGAATCAGCTTTCGGCCCCGCCTGGTTATTGCAGAATACAACTTCAGGTGAAGGTTCGATCCCGAGACGAGCCTCCCAGATGTTGAGGATCCCGGATGAGCCCCCAGATGTTGAGGATCCCAGACGGGCCCCCAGATGTTGAGAGCCCCTTTGAGGGTATCCTCGGCTTGTTGCTAAGAGTATGAGGGCTGACCCAATGATGACTCGTATTTGTATTTGTGTTTCTGCCACACACCCAGTCTCACCAACAATTAGACGTATAACAAGTGATGAATAATCAATTCCACAAGCGTGTGTACAACACTAAGATTTGTTTATTATACAAAGGCACCAGTCCGTAATAGGGATCTGGTGACTTGTCAAAAGCAAAGATAATTCAAACTGCAGCAAATAATCCAATATAAAATGAATGATGGGAACAAATGCGTTATAGCTCGTTAATTCTCTCTCTCTCTGTCTCTCTCTCTCTCACTCAGAGACACAAAAATCGACTCGGTCTCTACTCAGACCCGCCGTCGAATGTCTATTCACTAATCGACCCTCTCACTCGAGAGCCCACGGTCGAATGTCCGCGAATCTATATTTCATTCTTCATATCCCTTTCTCCCACGTGACCCTTAGCCAATCAAATATAATATAGGTTTCTTTCAAACTTTCAAATTAGGGGGTGGAGCCTAGATGAGGAGGGGGTGGGGGAGAAATACGTCGTATAGACAAAGATCTTAGTAACTGGACATCGAGCGGGTCGCTGTCCCTTTGAAGAAGCCGACCGGAGAATAGTCCGGTGGTCAGAGAATATTTCCCCTGGAATGTAACGTGTTTCTGTTACCTCCCTGCCTCGTACACCTGGCTGATGACGCAATTGACGGGGGTGGGTTAAAAGGGGGGAAACTGGAGCACGGGAACGTATATTACTATACATGGTATAATATACACCTTAACGTTAGTAATATTATTAAGTTAAGGGTTGGAGTAAGGGGATAGTTTCGACATATTAGTCACAACCTGTGACACTATCCACCCATTGAAAAGGGCATTCAAAAATAAAATAAATGTCATAATAGCGGTTACAATAGATAATCATTTCATCATGTATAGTCAAATGCCATGTGTAAAGGTACACCATAGTATCACATCTGTGCATTTTTCTTTCTTAAAAATGTTTGTGCATTTACTCAGCTCACAACTAGAGATCAAAAACTTTCCTCTTAACTTTTGTTTCCTACAGACACCTCAGATGGGTCACCACCAGTGAAACCTGCTTCCCCAACTCTGAGGAGATCCAAGACAATGCCGCTACAGCCTGCCAGACTACAGCCAAAACAGGAAAAAAGTTCCAGTGCGAATGAAAAACCTACAGGCAACACAAAGAAACCAGCCCCTGGCCATAAAACACAACTGAAATATTCCAAAGCCCAAACTAACGATAAAAAAGAGCCTATGTGGTACCAAAACCAATCCCTGAACACATTTTGATAGATGGAGCATTTAAAAAATCACATTTGTCAAAGAATTAATAACCTCTATCTTAGAGAGGTATAAAATCTAATAATAATTAAAAGGCTTTTTAAAAATTCAAAAAGAAAGCCTTGAACAAAAATCTGTGATAAGCTTTACAAAGGTATTTTTATATATTTGTAAATATTAAATTTTCTGAGCCGCAAAAAAAAACAAAGAAAATAATGAATCATTACTATTTCTTTTATTTGGTTAAAACAAGTTGCATATAAAATAAACTTAATGAAATTACTGAGAATAAATTTAAAATTTGTTTAAATACTCTTCAGTATTATATGATATGTAAGAAACTATTTTTCCACATTTTATTTATTTTTTTTTCTTATGACTAGAGTCTGCTGTGTTTTTGTATTTCAAATAACTGTGATATCATTTAAATGATAAAATTTTATTCAACTTTACTTGTTCTGTGATGGAAAAAATAAAATACAAAGTTACAAGATACCCATTATATTTTTGTTTAATATCTTAACAACGCGGAATGTCCAATATTTATTTTTATTCAGTGTTCTGAAATCAGCTAAAGAATGTATGCAGTATTCTTTGAAAAGTTCATTTTTTGAAAACTTTAAAAGTCATAAAAATTTGAAAAGAAGTGTTTTGAAAATTTGGAATACTTTAAAATGAGATAATAATATATTTCATTCTGTTAAACAAAAAAACAAACAAACAACAAGCCTAAGCCATTCTTTAAAAGTCATTTATTTTTGTTTGTTTATTCAGTTACATAATACCCACAATAAAAATTAACTTACACTGAAACATTAACTATTTGGCAAGTCAGATCTGAAAGTTGTAGTGTTATCAACACTACTGTTTACCTCTGTGTCTGTTGTACTGTTCATCTCCACCAAATTAACTGCATCCCCTTTTTCACTGTCAGCATCATCTGGATGACTTTCATCATTGGCTGATGCAGTTAAATCTGCTTGCGTATCAGTCTTTAATTCTTGAGGTGATGCCTCTGTTTCAACAGTTAAGCTTTGACTGCTCCCTTCCTTTACTAAATCTGTATCCTGACTTGTAAGGGTAGCTTCGTTTTCCTTGAGTTGAGCCATTTTTCTCTGTGGCATCTCAGACATGAATGCTTCCTTCCAACTGCCACACTCAGTGTATTTTAACAATATAGAAAATACTGGAGTTTTGGAGGAAAAAAGAATTCTTTACTACCCATGCATAACACAGATTTTACTTTGATCAACTAAAGAGTATTATTATATACAGTATTCCTTAACTTAAAATTTTATGAAATAAATTTTATGCAGACAATGTCTAAAAAAAATTTGGCACATATATTACCTATGCTATTTAGAGATTAAAACTATTTTGTCAATTTGTACAAAAAAATATGTTAAGATACTGCTTCAAATTTGTATTCACCACCTTACATGACTGAACTGACAAAAAAAGACCAAATTTTCAAATGTTGGCAATTTTGTAATCTGCCATATATGAATAACTTACCATGATTGATTGCCAGGACTTTACGTGTCTTCATGTCAAGATATTCTGATATTGGCAGCTGGGCATGAGAAATGCCTTTCTCTACGGCTAAGTTGTAACACAAACCCTGAAATGAAAAACTGTTAACAACTGCAGAACTGTCATATCTTGTGAAGAAAATTATTTTTTTCTTTCATGATAAACTCACTAAATGAAAATTATTTCAAGAAAATCTGCCAATCAAAAAGTAACTCAATATAACTAACAACATTTCACGATGATAATATTTTAAAGTCAGTTGGTGAGTATGAAATGATTTAAACATTTTAGAAGCTGTGTACTTTTATAGCAGTAAAGGCCTTCCATTAATTGATGATAACATAAAAAGCCTGTGGTAAAGCACAAATTATAAAAGATTCTACACAAATTTTTAGGTGGCTATTCATCATTATCTGCTATGCTAATTTAGCTTAAGATTTGCAACCCATAAGATGAACTGAGAATATATTTATGACCACATTTAGAACATTATTTATTTTTTTCAAATACACTGACCAGTAAACTTCTAAACATACATGAAGACTAACAGAACAGTTTAAGTTACTTATTTTTCTGTTATTTATTTAAACTTGGGGCTTTTGCTTAATTCCGTGAAGAAAAGACCTATGCAATAGCTCTCCACGCACTCAGAGATTAATAGCCTAATAGTCGTTCAGAAATAGCTCCAAGGCCAGAGAATGGTTGGCTGCCCAAAGACCAATTGGAGAAGTACTTGCAAGCAAGAAATGAAATGGGGTGAGAAGTTTCACCAAAACCAAGTGCGCTGGAACTTAGAGCTTTAACTTCAATAAAGTTATGTACAAAATAACTCTCCTTTTATCTTTTCACCGTTAATACAAAACGAGACTTTTGTGCATCTTGGCAGTCTAGAAATGATTATTATAAATCTATGAACATCATTTGCTTCTAGATTAAAAAGCTTAATTTTCCCCAAGTTGCTGACCTTGTGCCTGTTATGGTCCACGAGACCTCCAATGATATAAACCTTGTCCTCTGAGAGGGACGTCAGCACATTGGGTGATTCACTAGACAGGTAAACTAAACTCTCCTTTGGAAACAATTCCTCATAGCTCAGGCTTTCTTTGTAAATCTGAAATAATTATAAACCTGTCTTACAATCATAGGAATTATGTAGTATGTTTGCTTTTTTGTATGTGTATAAGTTCAGGGAATGAAGAAGTTTAAGAGCTTACGTCCCAGCCTTTGTAGTCACCAATGGAGTCTAGTCTCTGCTTTGCTTTACCACCAAGACTACACAAATATAGCTTTAAAAAAAAAAAAGAAAACAAAAGCAAGCATAAATTTAAATTCTAAGATATTTTCATTAAAACAAAACAAAGGGGTATAACATAACAAATTATTGCAACCTATTTAGGTTGAACTCTCTCAGTTAAATTGTTTTGAAAAGCTAAAATTATAATTTTAAGATGGTCACGTTCTGCAAAGAGCAGAAATTTTATCTCAACCCAAAAAATGGTTGCTTATTTCATGAAAGTTTTTTAAAATGGAAAGTAGATGCAAATGTCAAAATTATCACCGTAAGAAAATAAGCAGTTCAGAAAATATATATATATTTATATAAATTTGATTATTACAAAAGGGCAGTAGCAGTTCAAAATACTGAAAGACGAAACACATGATACATTTAGCTAAAGGTCTTATTTAGGTTGTTAAGTAAACCAAAAGAAAAAATCATAAAAAGGAAAGTACCAATTCTTGTGATTCATTCAATTTAATGCTTAAGATAAAGAAAAAACATGTCAAGAAATATTAACCCCTATTGACTTATGTGAACAAAATGAAAATACTTGTATTGGATTAGCTGCTCGTCTGTTTGCTGAATAGCTGTGTTGTATTTGACAGCTCAGAGAATTCACATCCTAAGAAGGTAATGTGTACATACATTGATTATTTTTACATTTTATTTAAAAAAACTAAGAATTATTACATTCTTAAATTAAATTTACAGATAATTAACCTTTTCAGCCATATAATCATCCAGGGATAGATCTATAATAACTCTAATTTTACAAGAAGAATTCTTCATTGTGTTTGTCTTCAGTTTCTTTCTGGATGGGCCAATTTCTTCACCCTTTTCTCTCATTTCAGCTAATCTTTGTTTTCTTTTCTGTTTTGATGCCCGCCTATGGTAAAAAAATAAATGGAAAAAAAAAAGATGCCATGATGAGTTTTGAAAATAACAATTCTAATGAGAAGATTTGTTATTTTCAGTTTTTTTCATAATTTTGACAAAACTGGACATAACGGTAATTTTAAGTATAGCTCTACGCCTTTAGAACCACTGATAAGTTGGAAAATTCCATTTGATTAGTCAGTCAGGTTTTAAAGTTCATACGGCCAGGGCCACGTGTATATATTTTGTTCAATTAAAAGTTCAGGGTTAGATCTTTGGTAGAAAAAGGTATAAGTGCAAGTCAGATTCTACAGAATTTCTAGAGACTCAGGTTAGGGAAATTTGGTAATTTACATCCAAAATACATTAGAGGGAAAAATACTGCCTCTAATCCAAAGCAGGCCAACAAACTTTCTTTGTATCAAGTTGATACAAGTCAGTAAACTTAACCGAAGTTAACATTAAACTCAGCTGTAGGTAACAAAGGGAAGCTTAACCTCTAATGGTTATTTTGCTGCACCAATCACTTGGCTGGAAAAAGGTCCTAATTATATAAATGAGTAAGAAGGGAGATTGAAGGGCCAATCACAAGAGTTGAGGCCTTAGCATTCTGGGATGGGATAATCAAAGATATGGTCAGCATAAAAGTTAGTTTTAGTCAGAAGACAGACTAACAAATGTTCAATTTATCTACATCAATCCTTCCAGACAACAGTTTACTTATAGTCAAAAGATAGTTGCAATAGTTATTAGAAACTAGGCTATTTATCTTGAGTACGAGGCATATTCTAATTATTTGCTATTATGTACGAAGTTATAGTGTATTTTGATCAAGTATTTCAACCTTAATTCTTCGGGACGGCTGAATAGATGTATTTGCAGGGCATTGGAAGTGCATATTACTGCACATGATTCTATTTCATATGTTTTTAATCTTTGAATCGTAGAACTTTGTCTGTGAGAGAACACTGCCACAAGTAAACTGTAATAATAAAGACAGCTCAACAGACCAAAGAACACACATATCATCAGAATAATAAAAATAGAAAAATACAATATTACACTGGACATTTTATTACTGAGTAATGGGTGACTTGGTTGGGCCTTTGTCTGTGAGCCTGATCTGCATGCTGTAATTCAATCAGATTACTATAGGTTACAGGCTTAATTTAATTCTGCTGGTATGTCTTCAGTGATGCCTCCATAGCCTTTGCACACTTGGCTATGGTAGGGATAAAAGAAGGGCGCTGTAGAAACCATCTCATCAAGGGATAAATATTTCATCCGTACAGGGGGATATGGATAATTACAGGGGTGAAAAAAGTTCTGTATTTTCCTTCAAACTTCATTCTTTAATCAATGTATTTTTTTTTTCTATTTAAAAATAAGTCAGCTATAATGTTTCATTAACATGTCAAGGGGACAAAAACATTTTAGAAAGAATTAGGCATCATCAGGCATGGCTCATGACACAAACAAGTTTGAGAAATATAGCCATAGAGTCACTACTAGCAATTTTCTCATTAATAAAATGAATTAATAAACAAAGGCTAAAAACTAAATGTCAGTTATGCATTTCTCTTAATTTATTTGCTCGTTCAAATCTCCGTAGAGTTTTAACACACTATGTATATATAATATATAGTCATGCTACATAATTTATACTCCCTACATTACTATATCCTGGCTATATGTTTATTAGTTACAAATTTTTAAAGAATGAACAGAAAAACTGGGTGATTTTTTTTTTACTGAAATGGTTCAAATTCAAGCAATTTTTGTGGAAATTATTAGTAAATAATTTGAAGGATTACCGCTTTTCTTGTTTGATAACAAGCCATTTTTCTCTTTTTAATTGCTTTTTAAGCTGAGACTTGGATAAGGTATGTTCATTATGTTGTTCCTGAATCTGAATTGTATCTAATTTGTTATCTGTATTTTCCTCCATTATTTATTTAAACCATAACCTATTTATAAAGATTATTATGTTCGATATATCTACATGTTTTTCATGGGCGCAGCCATTTTGTTTGTATTGTCATGTGATCCAAGGGTGTTTTATTATATACATAATTGTTTGAAAATAATATTATTTTCTTTAGCATAATAATGAAAGTTTAATAGTCATATAGACTTTGCTGTGCATTAAAGAAAATCTGTTTATTTCTTTTAAATTTAATATGATATTGTATAGCTTATTGCATAAATCTTTTACAAAAATAATCAATACACAATTTTTAAGATCTAATTTCCTTTCGTCTTTTTATATCTAGCGATTCTCATTATTACACATCATATTGAGTTAGTGATGTGGAAGTGTCTAGTGTAAACATTTATTCGTCAGGGGGCTAAGATCTAATGATTTAGTTATTGTTACAGGTTAATGGGTTAATCAGAAATATAACTACTAGAATACTTCAGTTTCTTTGTTTATTTAATATTTGGTGATGCGTTTTTAGTGACTAGTTAAAAATCGTTAATCTTTTAGTAAAAGTTTTTTTTTACTTATTAATAGTGAGTTGTGTCGTGTACAGTTGGTCCAGTCTACAGTCACCGAGTCACTGCACTTATCGGACTTGGCAGTTGGGTTTCAAACTCAAGATCACATCGTTTCAGATGACATCTAACCGATAATCTTTTCTGTTTATCATTCGAAACGCATTTCATGACTTTACTTCTATTTGATCAATAGAAATCAAGATATACTGGAATAAATATTCCATCAAAAACATGAAGCCACATCATTATCTTAGCTTACTGAAGTTATTGTCCATATTAACTAGTAATTTATTATTAATAAAACCCAGTAAGTATCTTTTTTAAAAGTATTTTCTACTTTATTATAATGGATAGACACAATTTGATGAAATAAGTTTAAGTTACTTTAGTGTAGTTAATTTTTATGCTCTCACCAGTATATATTATTTATTATATTTCAACTCTGCTTCACTTGAGATTTTGTCTTCATAACTTTAGCCTCATCCACAATAGGATAGATTGAAATTTGTAAAAAGGTGCTTAATTAGCTTTTACACAATGTGGACTAGGCCTATTTGTCTATTTTAGTGGTCTTTTGAACATTCAAGGCCTCTAACCAAATTAAAATACATTTTTCTATATCTTTCTGGCATTTCTGCGTTTAAGGGCAAATAACACATCATAGCTGCATCGCATAGATTTGGTAGAACAACTGTGTCAGCTGTTCATTTCCCTAGTCTAGAAAGTCTATAGATTATTAGCCAGTTGCTAGGCCTAAAAAAAGGTGAAGCTTACTTTACCAGAAAAGCCTGTTGTGTTATTTAATAATTACATTTTGCCTGACATCAATTATCCCAACCACAAATCCTGATAGATGATGGGAAGTGAATAATGTTATATATTGCATTTCAGAATACTCAAATAATATCATTACAAATTCATATTTGTTTTACTTACAAATAGCTTTAGATATTTGGTAAAGTTGTTTTTTTTTAGATTTGTACTATTAATTTTTTTTTTCACATTGTTTCAATACAATATTTTAAAGAAATCATTATATTTGATCAGGTTTCTCATTGCAATATGATCCATCAAAGACTTACACTTATCTTTATGGAACTGATTTACTCCTGAATGATGCCAACAGCAAGAGACTGTCTCCAGCACAAAAAGATATTGGAGTAAATTTCAGCATTACATTCCAGCTGTCAACCATTTATAAAGATGCTGGTGTACAGCTATTCAAATTACTTGTAAGTAGCTGTCATATACATTTTTTATTAGTTATGTTAATTCATATTTTCAGACCAGGGGCTGTAAAATAATTTAAAACCTCTGCTTGTAAAAATGTTTCATTCTCTTTTCAAACTATTAGCACAGAAGTTGAGTCGAAATAAATCATAAATAATTGTGAGGAGATTGTGTTAACTTTTTAATGACAATTATTTAAAATAAAATGTACTATGAGAACCATAGGAATTTTTCCCAGGTGAAATTTGTTTCAAGTCGTCCCACAAGTCCACCCAGCTTTAAATGGGTACCTGACTTTAGTTGGGGGAAACCACACAATCCCTTCATTTCCAGAGGTTATAGAAACAGATGAATTCTACACATCATCTGCCCCAATGGCCCACTAGGGCTAAGGGAACTTTACTTTACTACAAAGTGGAAGAAATTTGCCAGCTACTTTTTTTTCCTGTTTGTGCTTATTTGCTAAAGAATGGGACTAATTTTTGACTTTACTAGTTTATAGCAGTGTAATTGAAGTGCTACAAGGAATGTACACCAGAAAGAAAAAAATTAAAAAATGCTTTAAAATTGTTTCCGTTTCAAACCTCTTTTAAATAAAACTCAATTATATGTGATGGTTAAATAAATAACTTTTTTTTTTATAATGTGATGCTTGGCACTTCATTTCAGGAAAAATTGTGTGAATTTTTTAATGCACATTCTCTATGTGAGCTTTTAATTTATCTCTTTAAATATTGTTTTAGGCACCAAAAAAATGCTTAATAGTAAAGTTTCTTAATACAGTGCTTAAATATGTTATTTATTTAGTTGATATATTTTATTGTATTAACTGAAAGTAGTGTTGTTTTCGTCGACGAAAACTAAAACTAAAACCTTCGTTAACGAAAATGTTGACTTTTCGTCAACGATAACTAAAACTAAAATTAGCAGCAAGACTAAAACTAGACGAAAACTAAATCTCATAGACAAAAGACTGAATAAAAACTGAAACTAAAACTCCCCAACGAAATAAAAACTAAAATCCCCATTTATGGTCTTTTCTGGTATAATGTTGACACATGAAAGAAAGAACAACAAAAGATTAAAAAAAAAAATGACAGCCGACGATATAAATTTTGCTTTGAAAGCTTGAAATTGCCACGCGGTTAGATCAAAGAGTGTCGTATTACAAGATACAGTCAATTCTGCTTAATTGGGACACATCAAGACCGAGGCTTTTTGTCCCAATTAAGCGGCTGTCCCAGTTAAACATACAAATTTACTATTGGCTTCTTGGTTTGGTTTCTTTGAGATATGTCCCACATAAGCGGTGTCCCAATAAAGCGGAATCCACTGTATTTTTTAAAAATTTGTTGATGTTCATGTATTTCTATTCAATTAATTGTTTTTAACCACCCAAATTGTATTGTTTTTTGAACTCGGCATATTATTTAATAATATAATATGTGTTAATTATATGATATTGTTTTATTACAAAGTTTTCAATTTTAATTAAAACATACAGTTTTAGAATTTAATACCATTCAATTAATTATTTTTAATGAAATGTAGTAAATACTAAAAAAATGAATTAATAAATAAAAACAATTTATAAATATTAGAGCTGCTGTTCGATTAAAAAAATTGATCGAAATTAACGCATGATTAAAAATTTTAATCGCAAATGAACGCACATTTTAATCGACACAATATAATACAATTGTTTGTATTCAAACTAATATGTCATAATATCAAAGCATAACATTGGCATAATAAACAAGTCATTTTAATTTACGAAAGAGGTATAATGAATTATAACATATTTATTAAGCATTAGCATATATGTCCATTGAATTAGCTAGTGAGACCAGTTTATGGACATGTATCAATCACGTCAATGATGCGAATTATTTTCTTTTTATTTAACAACAATGCCTAACCTTTTTTTTTCGTACCGCAGACTAATGACGTATGTCAACCCCTCTTCCCTCCCTCCCTGTCATATTTTGCTTCACATCGCCCACACGTACGTCTGTTTACCCTACCCTCCACTTCCCATAAAAAAAATATACACTTCATTTATATCTCAAATGTAACTTTTCTTTCATAAAATGATAGTATAGCCAGAAAGTTGTCCCTCACTAATTATTACGCGTTTTTTTTCTTTATTCCACCCCCCCCCCTCCCCCCACTCTTTCCCCACCAAGTCACATTTTTAACACACTCTCTCTCCACTTATAGATGTACCAAAAACAAGTTGACACCGGTTCCATTGTTTCAAACTAGGAGCACGCGTCATAAAAGACAATCCTCTTGTTTTAAGGTCATACAGCTGCTATGATTTTACGTAGACGTGACGTTTACCCCACCAATACTACTACGGTCATTTAGAGTTGAAGGACAAATTTACTTTTAATCTTTTTTTTGAAGTTTTTGTTTTGTGCCGCGATGTTACTCTTTTATTCTTTCATTCATTTACTTTCTTACGATCAACTATTATTTCAATGTTTTAGTGAACAACAGAAAAGAAAATTTTATTTTTTTATCGGTCTGTCAGTTGTAATATCTTGTAAAATGAGACTCTTTAATGTTACCGTATGGCAATTTTCAAACGTTCAAAGATAAAATTTTGAAAGGTCGGCTTTCATTTTTCATCTTCTGTTGTTCTTTCTTTCGTGTGTCAACATTAAAGATTCTTTCTTTCGTTTCATTTTGGTTATAGCAAGGGAACAGGAGGTTTACTTGTCGAAGGGATATATAACAAAACATCTTCATTTTATATTACAATTGGGGCTTTTGTCAAAAAAAGATTAAAGCTAAATTTTTCCTTCAACTCGCCGACCGTGGTGTATTGATGGGGAGGTGGCTGTCGTTAATATTGGTAGAGTTGATGGCTGCTAGTAGGGATTGAATTTATGTAGATGACAATGTATTAAAATCGCTATTGTTTTTTTGCAAATAGTGGCAATAGTAAAGTATTGGTATCGAGTATCGACATTTTTTTGTTTAAATTGTATCGGCGATACACAAATCAATACTTGATACAAAAAGGATCGGCAATACAGCAACCAATAATAAAAAAGTATCGCCAATACTGTATTGGCCGATATCGATACTTCGATACTAACAATCCTGAATATAAGTCATCAAAATAATAGAATTACTTCACTTTTCAAGTAAACTGTTGTTACTTAGTTTAGTTATTTCAGAGTTCTAGGTCTTAGAATAAACACGTTTGTTTTAATTTTGACTTACGTTTTCGGTTTCTTATTGTTATTACGTTTTTAGTTGTTGTTTTTTTTGTACATGCACTGCAAGTCTGCTAGTCTACAACATAGTCAAAAATTTAGTCATGGTATTGGCACATAACACAAAATGATAGTGTGACTTATAATGTGACAATGAAGTGAAATGACTCAGTTTCAGTACACTGAGCTGTCATCTCTGTGACTACTATTATTATGCTTCAATCTGTTTCAACAATTGGTCATGAACAATTATGTTATTTGTTATTGGTGTTTACAAGACTAAAACTAAAAGTGAAACTAAAATGAATAAGACGAAAACTAAAACTCTGGTGTTTTAGTCGACGAAAACTAAAACGAAAACTAAAATTGGGCCTAAAACTAAAACTAGACTAAAACTAGACTAAAACTAAAATTATTACAGAAAAAATGAAATAAAAACTGAAACTAAAATAGGACCTGGGACTAAAACAACAC
>JAGDYQ010000044.1:4213265-4330623 GCA_021962125.1 Bulinus truncatus | reverse complement strand
AGTGAAATTCACTATGTGAAGTCTATGTGAGACTGAGCTTTTAGGAGAAAAACAATCTGTTCAGAAGTGATTACATAATTATTGACCCAAGGGTCCCTGGTTCGATCTCTTGTGGGAACTAAGGGAATTTTCCCAGGTCATGGTGCATGGTGCCTCCATTTCCATTGAACTATCAGCTATGGGGGGGAGAAAAAAAGGGAACCCTAAAAACCATTATGCTTCTCAAAAAGTAGTATTAAAGTTCTAAAACTAAATGCTATTGGCAAGTTTCACATTCTGGCAATCCTAAATTTTCCATCCCATGGGCGGATATTGTTCGAGTGTCAGGGGCCCTGGGCTAAAATGACTTACTTGCTGGTGTGATTAGGGTGGCCCCAGTTTATAAAGGTTATTAGAAAGGTATGTCAGTACAGCTATTCTGGGTTATGGTGTAGATAAAAAATGGAATTAATGTTGAAAATCATATTTAGTGTTATTGGATAGGTGGTGGGTGTGTGTCAGGATAGCAAATCTAGGTCACAGTGAAGATTTAAAATTATGTCAAAAGGACAAGGTTAAATTCTTAAGAAATTCTTGTGACTCGAGAAGTTCAGACAGTTAACCTAGATATTGCTAAGGTCAGTGAATCGTTATTCATGTAAATGTGTGAGACAGGAAGGTGTATGGACCAGTTAAAGAGGCTGGGGCCTGAGAAGAGTAAGAAGGAATAATGAGATATCTAAGGGAATATGAGTTTCTAAAAGAGAGTTGAGTTGAGAGGCACAGAGTGCATTTGGGTGAAGGCCATGAAATAGTGTTGTGAAGGTCATAACCAAAGGTATCATTTTCATAGGATAAGAAAAGGGTTTTTAGGCAATAATAAGATTTAAAAAAATGTTTATAGAGCGATAGTTGGTGCAGAAGATGATTATTTATAGAGCTCCTGCCTGTCAGGATTTGGTAGTATTTGACATGCACTTAGAACTCATTTGGCAGTTAAGAAGAGAGTTTACTGTGCTTAAAAGTCACTCATTTTGAATTGAAAACTAAACATCATGCATTTATTCACAGAGATCTTCTGCAGTCAATTTTTTTTTTCAATTTTTATTATTAAGGGGAAAAAAGTAAAAAAAAAAAATAATTTTTTTTCATTTTTTAATTATTATTTATGTATAATTCTTAATGGTAGTGACATATACCTTTAGTCAAGGCCATAGCCAGGATTTTGTTTTGGGGGGGGGGCTGTGCGGAGAGTTTTATATAAGCAAAATTGGAACACAATGATAAAGAAGTATATTTTATAATAAAATTTGATTTTTAGAATTAATTGGGGGGGGGGCTACAGCCTTGCCTTTAGTTATTACTAAATTTTAAATTTTATTTATTCGTTTACAGAATGCATTGTAGTGAAAGTATGATATTGTTTCTTGTGGGTGGCTTATCCCTTCTCGCCATCAGTGTTGCTGACAAAGATGTTCAGCGCTATGAGCCTAACTGGCAGTCACTAGATGCCAGACCATTACCTCAGTGGTATGATGAAGCCAAGATTGGCATCTTCTTACACTGGGGAGTTTTTTCAGTGCCTAGCTATGTTGGAGCATGGTTTTGGTGGTATTGGCAAGGGAACCAGCCGAGTGCGGCAGTCGTTGAGTTCATGAAACAGAATTACCCTCCTGGTTTCACATATGCAGATTTCGCGCCTCAGTTCACAGCAGAGTTCTATAATCCAGATCAGTGGGCGGATATTTTTAAAGCTTCTGGAGCACAGTGAGTTGATTACAAAGCATAACTTTTTAAAACGTCACTTATTGTAGATGTTTTTTTAATTGATATAACACATCTAAACTGAATGATGGCTAGTTCATTTAATTGTCAGTATTTTGTTAACAATTGGTTAAATACAGTGGTTTTTATTTGTTTTTTTCTGATAGTTTAATATTGAAATGAAACAAATGTAGTAAATTGAAAAGTTTATTTTTATGCATCTGGATAGATATGTTGTACTCACTACTAAACATCACGAGGGCTTTTGTCTTTGGCCCACAAAATATTCTTGGAATTGGAATTCAATGGATGTCGGACCTAAGAGAGATTTAGTTGGTAAGCATACAATTTTACAATTACTACTGAATGGTGAAATTTAATATGCTCCATATTATTTTTTCCTTATTTTATTTGGTTTTTACTTTTCAATCATGTTTTTTTTTTCTCAAGGGGATCTTGCCACAGCTCTGCGGAAAAAAGGATTAAAGTTTGGTGCTTATCATTCATTGTTTGAATTTTTCAACCCTCTTTTCTTAGAAGATCAAGCAAACAATTTTAAAACACAGGAGTTTGTTAGGGTATGAATCTTAACTAATAATTTTAGTATTTTCTTTCCAGTACGGTGCAGACAAAGAAGATTATCAATTATTTTTTTCAGCCCAGACTGCGATTTCCAACCTTATTATACATGTACTATGCAGAGCTTGTTTCTTATTAATCAGATGTTGACTTGTGGGAAAGGTTCATAGATGTCTTAAAATTAAAATGCATACCAAATTTAGAATTTATGTTAATGTCCAGGGCTACATTGTGTTCCACTCCTGCTGGGGACATTTACCCATAGCCAACCCTTTATCTTTTGACAGCTTGACCCCATCAAGCTGCTTTGTCTGATTCTTTACAAGATATAAAATCTTGTTCAACAGGCATAGCATTAAATCACTTTGATAATTTGTAAACATGTATTTATATTTTATTAAAAATTATTTCAGTCATTATATTTTTTAAATTTCTTTTGAAAAGAAATTGATTTTTAAAAAATCAATAATATTTGTTAATTTTGTGAATCATATGATACAGATCATTTAGATATGTAATCTCATTACTTAGACTAAAACAATGCCAGAGCTGTACGAGTTGGTCAATGCTTACAAGCCTGATCTTATTTGGTCAGACGGAGACTGGATGGCACTTGATACTTACTGGAATTCTACATATTTTCTTGCCTGGCTGTATAATGACAGGTGTATATACATAGAAATATTTTTTTTCTGATATCATAAACTTTAGTGCACTTAAAAGGTTTTTTTTTTTGTTAAACTGAATGTTCAAACATTTGTATAATCTCAACAGTGGATTTTTTTTGTTAAACTGAATGTTCAAACATTTGTATAATCTCAACGGTGGATTTTTTCCTATAACAGTCCGGTGAAGGATGTGGTTGTTACTAATGATAGATGGGGTTCCAACACTTTGTGCAAGCATGGTGGCTATCTAACCTGCAATGATAAGTTTAATCCAAGTAAGCTATTCACATGTGTTTTTTTTTTTTACACAGCTGCTAATGTTTTCTGTTATGAATTTTAAATCCTGAAGATAAATCTGAAAAAGTAACTTAAATTATTTATTTTTTTGGAACCAAATTCACAGAGGTCAAACAGGCTAGAAAATATGAGGATGCAACCACCATGGATAAGTATGCATGGACATATAGACGCAACATCAAATTGGATGATGTCAACTCAATGGAAGACGTGATTACTTTGATAGCTCAAGTAGTAAGGTACATTATTTTTTTAAAGAATGATTAGCCAATTGGCTTTTTCTAAAAACAACAACAGGAAAATCAAAGCGTGTGTATTGGTCACATTTAATTGGGATCAACATCAATCAAACATTTTTATATTTTTTTTACAGCTGTGGCGGTAATGTGTTGATCAATGTTGGACCAACTAAAGAAGGAACAATAGTTCCAATATTTGAGGAGAGATTGAGACAGATGGGAGAATGGCTGGGAGTCAATGGTGAAGGAATTTATGCCACCAAACCTTGGAGCCACCAAAATGATTCTGTTAATGCTAATGTCTGGTCAGTTTTGTTTTACCCACTTTATATTGCAAGATAATTTTCTTTTTTTAAAGAATTTGAATCATTATACCATAAACAAATGGGTTGGGTTGTATATATGTATATGCACTTCATAATTAGTCAAACATTGAGCCTCAATTATAATACAGTAGTTTTTGACAAATAATTCAGGTACACATCTAAGAAGACAGACAATGGAACATACGTGTACGCCATTGTACTCAAGTGGCCCAGCGGACCTAATTTGATCTTGGCCGACCCGAAACCTTCAGAGAACACTGTTGTGACTTTGTTGGGGTATGATGGGTCATTTAAGTGGCACACTGTGGCATCTGGTATGTTGGTCAGCATTCCACCCATTCCTCTCAACAAGATGCCCTGCAAGTGGGCCTGGGTGTTTAGACTCACGAACATCACTAATTGAATGTGTAAGAGATATTTGTAATATATGTTTACCTAACATTCCATACTAACTGTTCCAGCCTTTATACAATTTGAAAGTTTTCATCAGCCATTGTTAATTAATATTTTTTTCAGTTCAGCTTCAAAAAAAATTTTTCAGAAATAAAAATATTAAAAAATACATTTTTTTTTTTACTTTAAATGTAATATTGCAGCAAAACTGTTTTCTGTCTGGACTTAAGTTTCTAACGAATGGCTTATTTTAAGTATGCTATAAAAGCTTCACCAGAATTTCTGCTTTGATCAGTTTAGCAAGTAATCTTAACTATGGGCTGAGAAAAAGCTTCGTTGGTAAATTATTGCTTTAATATGTGAGCAATCCATTTAATTGATATTCTAGTAAAAAGTAGATTTAGAAAATAGTTTATACATTTTTTTAAAGATTAAATATTGTAAATCGTCATTGCACGTGTGAATCTATATTAGTATTTTTTTAAAATTATTTTATTATTACCAATTTTTTTTTAATGGAGTTAAGGAGTGATGGGACAATGATAACATTATTAATGATGCCGATTCGATCCATCTCTTAAATCTCTATGCCGATTCTCAATTTCTATTCCTGACATCATAGACCAATAAAAATTATAAACTAATCAAAAGAGATATGTACCTGAAAAATTATGGCTAGTTTTTTCATTTACCACTGCTCTGTAGCTTTGCCTTTTGGTTGAAGTTTTGAGACACCAATCCAAGAACACCTTACATCCTTTGCTTAAGTCTAGTGTGGCTCTCTCCCCTCCTATCAGTTTTTTCCAAATATTTTTATTTCTAATTCCTGCTAAATTGACTGTGATGCATTTCTTAATTAGCAGAAAACTTCAAACATTTGATCATGTTATCTCTACCGTTGCATAGTAATCTACAGCATCTGGTAAATTTGCTCCTTTTTAAAATCGTGTGTTCAAATAATGATTATAGCACTGTGTTCTCACTTATAAAACAAAATGTAAATAGCTAAAAAATAAATAACAGTATTTATCCCACCACTGCCAATTAAATGTATCGGCTGTGGCTCTGATTCCTTCATCAAAAGAGTGATACATGTACTAGTAGTCTGTTGTTTTTTGAAGTATGGAGAAGAGTGAAAAACATAATTTTACATGAATATCAGAAAATAAAAAAAAAAAAAAAAAGAAATAATCCACTTTTTTAAAATGAAAAATTGAGCTCTACTGGAAGATTTGAATTTTAGTTAAAAAATAATTGAAGGTCATTGTTTTTGTACTTGACTTTTGGTTGAAAAATCCTTTGAATTTTGATGCCTTCAAAAAGAACTCATTCCTTTTGATTTATGATTCTGATCACTAGTTTTATGTAATAGTGTTGTGACTGCCTCTTATGTAAATAAACAATATCTATGCACATTATTTTTATGGTATCTTACAAGTATTTCTGGATTGTTTTATTAATCATGTTGTTATGTAATGCAAAATGTGCCATTCCATCATTATATATTTTAGTTCATTCTTGAATTAACAAGCCAGATTTAAATTATGTCCACTGTAAGTCCCTTATTCCTGGCTCATCCCCCCCCACCCCCCATGCCTATAAAGCTTTTAAGTGCCCACATTTCTGTCCTTTATCAAAATTTTATTCTGTTCAGCTACTAACACTTACCTTATAAAAAAAAATACAGAGAGATATGCTATTCTTTTAGAGACCACTACCTACTTGAATAAAAAATTTAACTTTACCCTTGTTGTATTGTATTTAACTAACAGATTTGTTGTTTTTTTTTTATATTATCTGATGTCCACCTGTAATATCTGTTACAAAAAAAAAAGATGTGAACAAATCCATGTTATTGGAGAAATAAAAAGCATCCACTGAACAGGTCCATGTTGCATAATATTTTTGCCTAATCATAACTTTAATGTATTTTGATGTGAGGTATAATTTTACAATGTGAGGAACTTTCTTCCCTCTCCCACTGACATGTTGTATTAATAATTATAGCTTGGTGTTATCAGTTTGTAACTATTTTTTTTTTGTATATCTTTGTGTGTGCCATTTTTTGCTTTCTAAAAAAAAATTGGGTTTGAAATTTTTTTTTTCCAACCAATTTATTTGACGCAGAACATGATTGCTTTACATTTTTATTCAATTTTTTAATTAATAAACTTTTGCATAACTCTTTCTTCATGTTTGATTTTTTTTATTTAAAAGTTTTTTGTCAGCCAAAACAAATGAAAGTTATTTTATTATCTGTGTCTAAATTTAGTAAAAGGCTCTTCAGTTATTTTTTAGGACTATATAATAGTGCACTATTTTTTGAAGGAGAAATGTTCAGGTTATAGGCCAGGGGTAGACAATCCTTTTAAGTCTCAAACCACATTTTGTTTGTAAATTTTGACATGAACTAATAAATTAAATTTGAACATCGTAACAAAAAAAAAAAAAGTGTAGTGATGTGCTATACTATGAAACGAGTAGTTGTCAGCGGGACAGATTAAACAATCCTGTGAGCGTAGTTTGTCCATGGCTGGGTTAGGATGTGTGAGTTACTGTGCACTTGTAGCGATAACTTATTCAAATGTTTGGGATACTCAACTTTTTGTAATATATATATATTCACATTTTATGCGTTATATTAACACCATGCCAATCCAACTGTTGTTAGTAACGCCTCTGCCTATATGCGATTTTTGGAAGCTAGTGGCCTATGGAAGAATTTGCAACCTATTTTCTTTTAAAATAATGTATGAGATTAGATTATTGTGTTTCAGTTTAATGCGCTACTCATTACAATGCAAACTACATGTGGGGAAGCGCGTGACTTAGCACGAGTGAAACCTAGGTCAGTGGTTCTCAAACATTCGAACTTTCTTTCCCCCCCCCCCCCCTCCGAGTGCAATGAACACAGGAATTAATATCTGGATGTTATAAACAGCTCAGTTGCATATGGGCGATATTGAAATATATGCACGAGAATTAGAAAATAGTTATATCTAATTGATAGATATAACAGGGTTAGATTTGATAGATATAACAGGGTTAGATTTGATAGACACAACAGGGTTAAATTTGATAGACGCAACAGGGTTGTATATGATTGACATATCAGGGTTATGTGATATTCGAAATTCAGAGCATGATTATATTTCACTACAGAAAAGCCCAATTCAACTTAAATGAGTTTAACAGACCACATTACATATACATAGACCACGCTATACAGATGCAGACCCCATTATACATATATAGACCACATTATACACATGTAGACCAGATTATACAGATGTAAAGTAAAGTTTCCTTCTTAGCCCTAACGGGCCTTCGGGGCAGATGAAGTGTAGAATTCATCTGTTTCTATAACCTCGGCATATGAAGGGATTGTGTGGTTAGCACAACGCCCAGCCGCCTTTACTTCCCCAACTTAAAGTCAGGTACCCATTTAAAGCTGGGTGGACTTGTGGGACGACTTTGCACCAAATTTCACCTGGAAAAATTCCATGGGCCTCACCGAGGATCGAACCCAGGACTCTCAGGTCGACAGTCGAGTATCTACACCACTCGGTATACAGATGTAGACCCCATTATAGACTCGCGCTCGTCATAACATGGCTATATTTGAGAATAGGATATGGCTATTTTTCACAATAATAACAGGGTTATATTAGATAGATAAAGAGTAAAGTTTACAGATATTGTAAGAAAAATTCATTACTACTCATACTACTTCAGGAGCGTGAGGCCTAGGCACAGCGACTGTTGTGTCTATAGGACAATATGCCTACATTCCTGATAATGGCCTTCGTATCTTCGGAATGAACTAAATTTATGTGGAGTTGATTAGAGTACCAATCCACTTTTGCTGTTGGAATTTAAATTAGATGTGTCAGTCGAGTTATTGGTTTGATAGTGTTCCATTTTGGGAATTTTCACCAAAGCCGTTTTTGTTTTTTGTTTGTAGACAGGCAAACTAGATGACCTCTTTTGGCCAGCGACTAACTATCATCAGTGGTGGCCCCACCCTCCGGTGTACTGTGAAATGCCTTTTTCGTACAAAAAAAAGTACTAAAATATAAGAAAGGGCCGCTCGGGACGGACCACCATCATATTTACGCCACTAACGAGGCTCCCACTGCCTTAGAGGCAGGGGGGAGGGGGGCTGCGATATTTTTCTATTCCGATTTCTACAGAATAAGATCCTTATCAGGACCTCGATACCTTTTGCAACAGGTCCCTAAAATATCTTCGCAAGAGTCTGCCTATTGGCCCAGAAGACAAAAGAACGACTGATATGCGCCTATAAGACTTAAGACTAGAGTCAATGGGGGAATCTGTAACCCTCATCACACTGAAAAGGGCCATAACCTCCATTTAACTAGTCTCCCCTGTTAACTTCACTACATGAGTTTAAGAAAAAAGCATTTTTTTTTTGTATTGTTCGATTGTAATTATTTATTTTAACCTGTTTTGTCTAGAGCAGGAGTGGGCCAAATTTGAGTTTCGGGCCACATTGGATTTGTAGTTTTGACCGGCGGGCCGCATCAAATCATATGGAAGGAGTTTTGACATGAACTGAAAATAGATTAAATGTAAATGTCTTGGATAACGTAAAAGGCCTGGACTGTGATTCATTTTGAAATGGTTGATAGGCCGATGACCGGATTAAACGAAAAAAAAAACAACTTCACAGTTAATTCTACCAAAGGTCCAAAGCGTCACATACAACCTCAATAAGAAGCCTTTGTTAATATCTTTTTAGATATAGGCCTAGCTATGTAAAAAAAAAAAAGATGTTTTGTGGAGGACAAACGGGGTTGTTAGGCACACACCCGGAAGCCACAGGAGTATTGTTGTAACGTGCTCATCGACTCCTAACATTTAATTATTATGAAAGTTAGTCGTTGCCGCAACAGCACGACGCGTCAAATGATTGTTCCCAAGGGCTATAATGCTGACAGCTATGAAGGGAAGTAATAACAAGGACCGATCTTTTTTTTTTTATCAATTACCATTCAAACAAAAAAAAAATGAATCAAACATTTTTTATAGACTTTGATTGCATTAAAAAATGGTTTGATGCACTGTCAGCTTACGTTTAAACAAAAAATATGGGAGAAAACTCGCCATGCGAAAACTTATTTTTGCAAAAAAAAGCAAGTTGTGCCATTGCAACATAACTACACATGTTCTTAATTGTATGCAACAAGGACAAAAGCAGAGAATTCAATATTTAATAGCAAACATGACGCGTTCTAGCGAGAGTTCACGCAATATTGGAGGAAAACATTTAATGGCCCATTAACCTTTTCCCGGAATATGTTAGACAGCGCTTCACACACACACACACACACACACACACACGCACGCACGCACACACACACACACATATATATATATATATATATATATATACCTTGATTAAATTAAAAAATAGATGAGATTTACATATATTCATTAAGTATAAAAATAGCACAGTTAATTGCCCCCCAGTCTATCACATTACATATGCTACAGACTGAGATTTTATCATGTGCAGATTAAAGGAAAAAAATACTTTGTCTGATAAATAAAAAGATTGAGACACAAGAAGTTTTTAAGCATTGCTGGTCAAATGCTGTCAGGAGTGTAATAGGCAGATTTTTTTATATTTCCAAAACCATCTTTCTGAATGCTTAAACTTTTTTTTTTTTTGCAATCTAATAAAGTGTGTTTTATATCATAGGGCTATATTCTGACATACAAGTTACAACCAAAGTATTTATAAATTAATCTTTCTTTATTATGCACTCACTGTTATTATAACCCATAAACTAGAGGCTGATGAAAATAATTGCCTTATAGTAAATAACTAGTGCACATTTTGTAATCTCCGCAGCATGCATTGCTGTCAAAATTTAATATTGTTACTTGTGGCCAGTGTATCATATATTTTCATTAGTGATGCTCAAGAAAATCTACGCTATGAACCAGATTGGCATTCACTTGATGCCAGACCATTACCTCAGTGGTTTGATGAAGCAAAGATTGGCATTTTCTTGCACTGGGGTGTCTATTCTGTGCCAAGTTATTCTAATGCATGGTTTTGGTGGTTCTGGCAGGGAATAAAAGCAAGAGATGTAGTTGAGTTCATGGAAAAGAATTATCCTCCTGGTTTTACATATGCTGATTTAGCACCTCAGTTTACAGCAGAGTTTTATAATCCAGATCAGTGGGCTGATATTTTAAAATCTTCTGGAGCAAAGTAAGCTAATAAGATTTTTTTTTACATCGTGTTTGAGTATTTTAATGTCAGTGGAACTTAAAAAAAAAATGGTTTGCTCTTCTCTAAAATTGTTGTGTAAAATTTTGACTGATTGCAGTTGTGTATGTGTCTGACATAGATAATAAAGTGATAAGCCATTGTTGGAACATTATATTCTACTATTTCTCTTGTTATCATTTGTAATACGTTTTAATAGATTAAATAGCAATATATGTTTTAAATGTTTATCCTTATAACTTGGCATAATTTCCCTCTACTTTGTTAAACAGATATGTTGTTCTTACAACCAAACACCATGAAGGCTTCTGTCTCTGGCCATCTAGGTATTCATGGAACTGGAACTCAATGGATGTGGGGCCTAAAAGAGATCTTGTTGGTATGTTGCATAAAAGGTTATCAAAAGATTTTAATTTTTTTTAATCAAGTAGTTTTCCTTTCATTAGGATTAATATAACTGGGAATTTTTACTTCATATGTATAATTTGTTTCTCTTTAGGTGACCTTGCAACAGCTGTGCGTCGGAAAGGCTTAAGACTTGGTGTTTATCATTCATTGTTTGAATTCTTTAATCCACTTTACCTAAAAGACAAACAGAACAATTTTACAACACAAGAATTCGTCAAGGTATTTCTATTACTCGTTAAAAGAAAATTGTTTAACAGGAAATCTGAAAAGGTTAATTTATTTATTATGAAATCAGTATCACTGAAAATTATTTAATTAATTTAAAATCATGTTTTGATGAATCATTTGTGCCATTTTTCAAATTTTTTACGTTGGCTGTTTTTAATTTTTTTTTTATGATCACAGACAAAGACAATGCCAGAATTGTATGAATTGGTTAATACATACAAACCTGATGTCCTATGGTCAGATGGAGAATGGGAAGCTTTAGATTCTTACTGGAATTCAACTAATTTCCTTGCCTGGCTTTATAATGAAAGGTGTTTATTATTTTTTTTAACCTTAAGAAACTGGTGTACGTATATAAATATACTTTATTTAATATTTTTTATTTGATTACTTTTATATTTAACAGCCCAGTAAAGGATACTATAGTCACCAACGACAGATGGGGATCCAATACGTTATGCAGACATGGAGGTTATCTTACATGTTCAGACCATTATAATCCAAGTATGTTGTCAATATATTTGAAGTTTTCATAGAATAACAGTAATCAGATGCTCCAGTTTACATGGGGTATGTCCCAGAATGTTAAGGAAATCTACCAACCTGTCTCATTTTCTGTCCAACTGCTACAATTTCCTACACCTACATCATAATCCAAATCATATTTTTGCCTATGATGCTATTTAATAGCTTATCATTTTGTATTTTTAATGTCCTATTCTTAGCTTTGCAGAAGTATTATTAGCAACTTAAAGTATGACATTAATAAAAAGTAGTAATTATTAAGATGACGGTTCCTATATTATGATGGATGGTTGTGTGGTAATGCGTTCGACTGTTGACTTGAAGGTCCCGGATTTGATTTCCAGTTAGAACCAAGGGAATTTTCCAGGTAATGGTGCAAGTTCCTTCCATGTCTACCATGATATCTATATGGCCATTGCATTATCATTTATGTTTGAAATGAAAGAAGGGCACTACAAAAACAGTCCCAGAGTGGTTTATAAGATCTAAGAGATAAACATCTCATCCTTATAGGGACTTCAAGTTTTCATACTGAAAGTATTAATTATTTAAAAAATGCTTCTATACTTCTATGCCTACGACCATACATTATAGTTTATATAATGTGTGTTCATGAAAAAAAAATTCCTTTAGAAAAGGGTGTCTTCCAGCTGATTTTCAAAATCCATCCCCTTTATTCCCATCAATGGAGTTTGGTATAGAGGGAGAAGGCTTCTCAGGGTGACATCAGAAAAATCTGGTAACCTCAACATAAAATCCAATTCTATTGCACTTTTTCAATAGTCATGCAATTTTCAATCCTTATTAAATTATATTTATCTTTGCTTAATTTGCAGAGGTAAAACAAGCCCGTAAATTTGAAGATCCAACAACCATGGACAGGCATGCTTGGACTTTTAGACGGAACTTGAAAATTGCTGATATCCTCTCAATGGAAGACGTGCTTACAATAATAGCACAAGTTGTGAGGTACTTAATTTTAGTGAAAGATTGACTTATATTTGAAACTGTTGGACTACTAAAAATTACAATTTTGCTTGCATGTTATTTATTATATTGATATATAACAAAAATTATAAAACAAATTATATTGAATAAACATAATTAAAAAAATGTTAATTGTGGTGATATTATCATGAGATGTATTCAGCGTTTATATTTTTTAAAGCACCAGCTAATTAGAAAAATGCAATAACTATTTAATCCTTAAGTAAATTTTTAAAATATGTCAAGAATTTTCTTCAACTTTCTGACAGTATTAATCTAGAAAAAATGTTCAAGTGAATTTTTTGTCATCTTCTTTAATATTTCAATCATATACATAGCATTATATCTGCCATGTCTGATTATCTAACACTTGGATGATTCTAAAAAAAATCCAAGTGAAATGAATACTTTTTTTGTTTTCAAAAGTATTTATATTTTACAGCTGTGGTGGTAATGTGTTGATCAATGTTGGACCTACTAAAGAAGGAACAATAGTTCCAATATTTGAAGAGAGATTGAGACAGATGGGAGAATGGCTTGGAGTCAATGGTGAAGGAATTTATGCCACCAAACCTTGGAGCCACAAAAATGATTCGGTTAATCCTGATGTCTGGTATGTTTTTTTTCGCTGGAGTATTGAATTGCATTTTCACTTTAATGAATTCTTATTATCAGTAGCATCACTAATGAAAATGTATTGTTTTTAAATAGGCATTAAGTGAGCCTTCATTTAAGATGTTAACATTTTGATAACAATTTTTCTTTTTGATTTTTGCAGGTACACATCTAAGAAGACACAAAATGGAACAGATGTTTATGTTGTTGTCTTGCAATGGCCCAGTGGACAGCGTTTGATTTTGGCAGACCCAAGACCTTCAGAAGACACTGTTGTGACAATGTTGGGATATCCTGGATCTTTTAAGTGGGCCAGTGTATTATCTAACATGGTGGTCAGCATACCTTCAATCCCGATCAACAAGTTACCTTGCAAATGGGCCTGGATCTTTAAACTCACAAACATAACTAATTAAGTGCAGTAGTTACTGATTCAAAAGTGCTACTTTAACAGTGATTAGACTTTTTTTAGCATTGTTATATGCTTTTAAATAATGTACATTTTAATTTTATTTTGATTAACCATGATGTACTTTTCATAGATAGTTCCTGAGATTTTTACTTAGATCTGAGGTGTGGTTAAAAAACAATTGTATTCAGCAATTAATGCTTATTTCTGCTTTCCACTTACAGAGGCTTTACAAATGCACAAATATTTCATAGCCTATATAAAATTATAACCAATGCCAAAAAACAGACTAACCATCTATTATCATTGATAAAAAACAAACATTTCCTTTATCTTTTTAATTGTTGTCAGCTGTCAGAGCAGAAAATGTAGTTTTTAGTTATGTTGTTTGATAAATTGTGGAAATATACCAAAGATAAAAAAGACTTTTTTTTCATTCTAATCATAGAGAAAAAAAAATTTTCTAGTGTAAATTAAGTGGTATCTTAATGACTGATAACAATGTTGAGCATTAAGATTTATCACTTCTGCTTTGGGTCTTGATAAGCTGAAAAAAAAATGTCTTGAATGCATTTTTTAAAGATAATTTGTATGTATTAAGTAGGTGAACTAGAATGTTGGGAGAGATATCCACTAATCATTATGATTCTTTCCTTACCAAAAAATGTGTAATAATTTTCAAGCAGTCAGTACATTTGACTGAGCCATGTTTTTTAATGAACTAAAATGTCAGATAATTTATACTTTAAAAAATAAAATGTTGCTGTTGTAAAGATTGAGAAATTCTTTTTTTTTTAAATGATAAACAATTAAAGACTATAAAACTAAAATGACTTATTCTGGGAATTTTTTTTTGTAACTACACAAACTGTTTATTGTCATTTGATCATAACAAAAAAAAACATTTAAATTACATCATTTATTATAATAAACTAAAAGTATTAATATATTACATTCAGCAGAGGCATATTTTTTATTTTTACAGATATTGAAATCAAATATACTTAGATGAATTGATTTAATATGAAAAGGAAAGGGTGGCATCATTAGAGGTGTCCAGCCTTAGCATGTATAATTGACATTTGCCCTTTATTGATCAACAGTTCAGTTATATTGACTGCTATGCAATAGATCCTGAGTTCAAGCCTGGTCTTTTTTGGATTCGGATCAGTGTCCATATTCTACCCAGCTTTGTAAATGGGTATCAAAACATTTTTTGGTAGAGGTAAAGGTCACTGGCCATTGTACTAGCCACACAACATAATCCCATAGAAACAGATGAACTCTATATCAACTGGCCCTGATAGCCTTTATAGGATTTTGAAGGGAAACTTACTACTTGTTGTAATTTCATGACAGGGCTGCCATTAGCTATCCTTGAGCCCTCGACAATCACCACCTATTTGATCATACACTCTTACCCAATGCTATGTAATTTTATATCAGATCACTATACCCAATGTGCTCTTTGATGTAGAGGACCTTGTCATGTGTTTGGGTTGTATCTACTTGCAACAGGCTTGATGTTGAGAAGAATTTATGACACTGTTATCAAAGGCAACATTGTCTGCCTTCTTAATATTGATTTGCAATGGAGCATTATTGTTTTGTACTGTTACTGCATGTACCTGATCAGTATGTATATGTAAGTGAAAGTTATTTATTTTGCCATCAGCTAGGGGTAACACTTCCCTAAAACAAGATATTGCTTCATTACTTGAGGCTGAGATGGAGAAATGGTTATTATTATCATTAGTGATTGCTGAGTCTGATTGGTACCTCTGCCAAGATCTTTTTTCTGATTTTATAGAAGATTGTTCATACAAGGCAATATAAAGCTGTAGCAATGATGAAATGTCATGATAACCCCGTTCAGCTGCTTTCTTCATGGCTGTGTCTTTCATATCATCACTGACTGTCACATTTTTCGCAAATAAATATTCAACACATTCTTTGTGGCCACATATGGCAGCTATGGTGCAGGCAGAGGCTGTTATTATTTCAACTGGTTCATCAATGTTGCTTCTGACTGAAGGCTTTGACTCAGTTTTAGAATCAAACAGTATAGGATCAAATTCAATATGAGAAATAGCATTTACATCACAATTTTGATTCTGCACAAGTTCATTAAGTATCTTCAAATGACCATTTCTGCATGCATTCATTACACAGTTTAACCCCCATTTATCAAAAGCTCCAAGATTGGCTCCATTTCTGCAGAGGACTTGTACCGCTTTCAAATTACCATTAGAGCAAGCATGTAAAAGTGCACTTCTTCCACACTTATCAACAGCATTGACATCTGCCCCTTGCTCAAGTAAAAATGGAATCATGTTACCACTGTTGATAGAAAATCTGGCTGCCATTAGGAAAGTGATTCCTTTATCATTAGTCTGATTAATATTAGCTAGATGTTTTGCTAAGAACTTTATTATTTCACTGTGTCCTTTATACAATGCTACATTCAGGACATGAAAAGTACTGTCACTAAGACAATTAATAATAGCTCCTTTACTATACAGAAACTCAACGATTTCCTGGTGCCCATAGTATGTTGCTATTTTTAGTGCATTCCAACCTAGTGTATTAGTGAAGTTAACATCAGCTCCACCTTTTTCAATGAGCAGTTTCAAGCAAGACACCTCCTTGTATTGTGATGCAAGCATTAGAGGTGTCCAGCTTCTAGCATTTATACAGTTGACGTTTGCCCCTTTAACTATCAATAGTTCAACTATATCGAAATGATTTTTTTGCACAGCAAACATCAATGCAGTTGTTCCCTGGCCATTTGACTTATTAATATCAGTGCCCTTTTGAAGAATCCATTCTGCTGCGCAATAGCTGCCATTATAAGATGATGACATCAATAAACTGCAACCATCAACATCAACATGATCCAAAATGGCACCATTTTCTAACAAAATATCAGCTACATGTAATTTTGAGAGTTGAAGTGCCAACATAAGTCCAGTTTGTTTATTCAGATTTTTGCTATTGATATCTGCCTGATTGTTTAGTAAAAGTTGTATGATGTCACAGTCATCATGATAAATAGCATGCCACAGCGCTGTCCATTCATTACAATCTTTCTCATTTATGGTAATTTCTGCGCCCATGCTCAAAAGCGATTGCACCATTTCAACAGATGTATATTTTGCTGCTATCATTAGTGCTGTTAATCCCTCGCTCGTAGCATAAGTGACATCAGCGCCATGATCTAATAATATTTTTACTGTTTCAAGATGATTATTTTTAACTGCTCTTAAAAATGAATTAGTACCATCTTTCAACTGACAATTTATATCAGCTCCATGCTGTAATAACATCTTAACTATGGATGAATAATTGTGTTTACAGGCAATTATCAATGCACTTTGATTTTTTCTATTAGTCCAGTTTACATTTGCACCATGGTTAAGCAAAAAGTGGACTGTTTCATTTTGATCTTTACTTGTTGCAGCTGTAAGCAGAGACCAGTCTTGATAAACAATATTAACAATGTCAATGCCTTGATACTGCTCTAACAACTGACATAATTCATTTATATGGCCATATTGAGAAAACTTCAAAAGTTGTACAGCAAGTGTATTGTTATTGTTCGCCATGCTCAGCATTTAAGGTAAGCTCAGTAAGGGTGAAACTAGGATGGAAAAAAAATGTCTTATTTCATATAGGAAAGATTCATATAATTTATATATGTTTTTTCGCAGAATGTAAATTTTTATAATAAAAAATACAATGCTAAAGAGCAGTGCACATGGTGGCAAATCCAGCTTTTGGGTGGCAGTGTGCCCAAAATGTAACCAAAAACATATATTTTAGTATTTTAGTCGCGTGCAAACTGATGAGGCTCTGCGTGCCGACTGTGGCACGCATGCCATAGGTTAGCCACCAATTCTATAGAGTATAGACTAAATATAAGACTATATTATATAGATAGTATATAATTTTAAGTGGCAACTCAAATAATTCCATTCATATAAGTTATTAATAAATATTAATTATTATCAATAAAACATATACTAAAATACGATTTTACCAAATTATACAAAAGATAGTAGCTTTATTGTAATAACAGGCTTTTTTTTCTAATTCAGACGACTCCGTAACTGAAAAATTAATGTTTGAACCCAGACACTCACTCTGTGTGACGTGTCGACTTGAGTCTTGACGATACTGTCGATACTCGATAGAATTATAACGTAAAATTTATAATGATAATTTTCCATATTGATAATACAGCAAAATGAAATAACAGAACTATGATTGATATTTGGAACGTACAAAAAAAAAAGAAAACATTGAGCTTGCTTGGGCGACTTCTGTCACTGAGACTCAGTCAATATTTCAATGCTCACCCAGACGACAACAATAAACAAGCTCTCAGAGTAAAAAAAGCAATTTATGGGAAATTTCCAATCAGAATTCTATTTTTTACCCCTAAAGAGCGTCATATTTCAAGCAGAGGAAAATAGCCTGAGATTCTTTGTTTATGCTATTTGCATAAACGCAGTGGCACAAAATACACGTACACTCTGCTGTTTATTTGTTCTAGTGATCGTGGACTGGTGTCGAGAGGTTGTTTGAACCGCTGTGTCACAGATAAATTGATAAAGAATAAAGATATAAAAAATAAAGACTATTAAACGGACAGGTTTCGCCAGTCAGTGTACTGTGATAGTCATCATCGCCTGACACTGACAACAGTTAACAACAACAAGGCCCAGCAGGCTCTGCGCAAGTTGTTCAGTTTTCTTATTAATACTACAGTGAGGGGCATATATTTTTTTTTTCATTCAGATTAAAAATGAAAATGATTGTAACAATTTATTGATGACTGAGCAAACAAAAAAAAGTCAATTTTGTATGATTTTGTTCCAATTACATTCTGCAAGATTCTTACCAACTTATCATGAATTCTTGTAAAATAGTATTGATTGCTATTGAACTTTTTACAACAGCAACTATTTCATTAAGTCAGTATCAGTCATCCAAACGTTTTGAGCCCAACTGGAAGTCTGTTGACTCAAGACCGATACCGCAATGGTACGATGATGCGAAGATTGGAATATTTCTTCATTGGGGTGTGTTTTCTGTACCAAGTTATGTTGGAGCATGGTTTTGGTATTGGTGGCAAGGGCCAGAACCTAAACCAGAAATCGTTGAATTTATGAAGAAAAACTATCCACCGGGATTTACTTATGCCGACTTTGCACCTATGTTTACTGCTGAATTTTACCAACCCGATCAGTGGGCAGAAATTTTTAAAGCTTCAGGAGCTAAGTAAGTTTGTGCTTTTAATCACTAATTAATAATTGTGTCTAGCATCTAAGACATTTGACTGCACTTCCAAAATCAATGCTCAAAGCATACTTATTAGAAGAAATAATAAGCCACCAAATCTTTCCATAATTTCCCTTAACCCAAAAGGGCCATCGGGTCAGATATTGTAGAATGTATGTTTCTGTAACCACAGCATATAAAGGGATTGTGTGGTTAGCACAACACCCAGCCATCTTTACTTCCCTAACTTGAGTCAGGTACCCATTTAAAGCTGGGTGGACTTGTGGGACTTTACTAACTTTCACATGGACCTGGAACAATTTCATTGGTTCTCACCGAGACTCAAACCCAGGACTTGACAGGTCAACAGTCTAGCATCTACATCACTTGGCCATTCACTGATTGTAATGCTTCATGTCAACATCATACATAATAATCAATTTTAAATGTGTCTGATTAGATAAAAATTCTTTTAAATCAGGATTTCGGTTCCTTTTCTTTTTGATTAAACAAAGACAATGTTCACAAGAAAAAGTAACTTAACAATTAACTTTTAGTGCTATTGACATCAAGATTATAGTCCGTTTTACTTTTCACAGATGATTGTCAGACTGACATTCTGTTTCTCTTAACGGAGAAACACTGTTTTTAAATTTACCTGATTTGATATCTTTGTCATATATATTTTAATGGTCTTAGAGGCCTTATATATTTTATATAGTTAATTCTTTTTATTTGAAGATATATTGTTTTAACTACAAAGCACCATGAAGGATTCTGTAACTGGCCAACTAATCACTCTTGGAACTGGAATTCCATGGATGTTGGACCCAAACGGGATCTTGTTGGTAGATTAATGACAGTTTCTTATCAATTATTTATACTAATCTGTTAAAAAAATTCACTGAGTTCAAAATTTGTAGGAATCAATTGGTTTTAAAATAAAATGGATAACTATTTTAAATCTAGAGATATTATATTAATCTTTTACTAATTAAATTGTTTTCATATTTGAAGTGTTTTAAACAAGACTAGCCTAACCTGCATTGTGAGTTAGTATAACATGTCTTAAAATGCTTCATATTTTTTTTTATGAATTTATATGTGGCTCGTCAGTGTGGCTAGTCTGGCTTAAAAACTTCGCTTATTGTTTGTATGGTTTATATTTTGATTGTAACTATGTGAAATAAAATGATAATTTTTTCTTTATCGTTTGATTAAGGTGATCTTTCTTTTGCTGTTCGTAAACAAGGCTTAAGATTTGGTGCTTATCATTCTCTTTTTGAGTGGTTCCATCCATTATACTTGCAGGATAAAGCCAATAACTTTACAACCCAGGATTTTGTCAAGGTATTTTACTTTTTTAAAAATATAAACTGGCGTACATTTAGTCCAGCTTTTGGTTAGACTAGTTAAATGTTATTTGAACACATCTGTACTTATATTAAGTAATTATAATGTAACAACAAAATGTAAGCCATATTTAAGTATTTATGTTTGTATTAACTGTTATTGATAAATAAAGTGTTTTATGGGGTATTTAAATATGCTACTTTGGGATATTCACAGACTAAAACCCTACCAGAGCTGTACGAACTTGTTAATAATTACAAGCCTGATATTATATGGTCAGATGGTCCTAATGGCCCAGACACTTACTGGAATGCTACTGAATTCTTAGCCTGGTTATATAATGACAGGTTTGTAAGTTCAGCTACTCACAAATAATAATCAGGAAATTGTAGCTCTGTATTTTGCTTTTACCCTTTTTTTTTAAACTGGCTGGGATTATCTTTCATTAGGTATATCGAAATATTTGTTCTTAACAAAAAGAAAAGCCCTGAAAAAGTAAAATTTACGATCACTTTTTAAATATATTTCGTAAACTAGCATTTTATTTAGATTTAGTTAATTTTTTTGTAGTTATAAATAAAATAAAACTGGAAGTCATTCATATTTAGCGGGTAATACATATATTTTTCTTAAAATAACAATTTATATTTTTGACAGAAAGATCATAGTCTTGTAATTAAATTATTATTTTTTTTTAGCCCAGTTAAAGATGATGTGGTAACCAATGATAGATGGGGTGATAATGGCATCATGTGCAAACATGGCGGCTATTACACCTGTGATGATCACTATAATCCAAGTAAGAAACAAAATTTATTTACCTTTATGTAATTCATGCACACAAAAGTTAAATAATTAAAAATTTAAGTTGTATAAGCCCTATGGGCCATAGGGGCAGATGAAGTGTAGAATAAATAACACCTGGAGACGAGACCTTGATGCCGACATCACCAGGAATGAGTTCAGCTGGATGGCTCAGGAAAGAAGTTGCTGGAGATCTTTCGTTAGTGGCTCATACTCCGATAGAAGTGACAGGCATAACTAACTAAGTACTAACTATCACTTTATTTACTAGAATTAGTTAACAAAAGTTAAATCAACACTAAGGATTAACAGCTTCACAAATATTGTTACAGAATATCAATTTCTCCAAAACAACCACACACTTCTTTAACAATTTCTCATCCCCCAACCTCCTTCATACTTAATCATTACTCCCCTCTTGCTGTCATGCCCTATATCTGGTCTGTCTGCTAAAACTAACAAAAACTGTCCCCTTCTTCATCTTCCCCCCTGTTTAATTACATAGCTCTACAGGCTGCTGGTATTAGGCATCAGTCCTGACCTACTTTCACTGTCCTAACAAATACTTTTTTTTTGAGGTAATTTTCAAGCTATGCTTATTTCTGCTTTCCACTTACAGAGGCTTTACAAAAGCACAAATTTGAAGACCCGACCACTATGGATAAAAAAGCCTGGGAATTTAGAAGAGACCTCAAGCTGGATGATGTGCACACAATGGGGGAAGTTGTCACCTTAATAGCACAAGTTGTAAGGTGAATTGACTTTTCCTTTATTTTCTTTTTTTTGTGTGCTATTTTCTTATGCCATGTCAGGCTGTACGATTCAGGCACTTTAGAATAACATTTCGCATGGTGGTGACCATCTCTTTAATCCTTTGTACAGTATTTTTCATTATGTATTCCAGCTTTCTAAAATTTGAATGAATTTATATTCTTTTTTTATTTTTCATTTTTAATATGACTTAGTCATGTTTTATTAATAAAATATTACTTTCAGTTTTCAACTGGTTAAACAAAGCTGTTCATTGAATTAAACATGTAAATTATGATCCAAGCTAAAAAAAAAATAACTCTAAACTGGCATAAACCATATCATAACACCAAATTCTACAGGCTATCAGTATCTTGATATTTTTTATATCTACGGTGCCTAACAAAGTTTCCCCATAGAAATAATGAACAAAGTAATATGAAAATCATTTAAGGAAAAAAAAAACAAATTTACTTCAAAAAATAACAAGACAAACTTTTTTTTCTCATGACTTTTTATTATCTGATAAAAAATATATTGAAATAACTTATTTTATTGAAATTCATTTCTTAAAATGAAATCTAACTTAGGCTACACTACGAAAATCTAAAATAAATTTGTAAAAATGAAATTGTAGAAAAAAAAAGTTATAAGTACATATCAGTGATAGCCAGCCTATGGCATCTGCGCTAAAAGTGATGCGATTTATGATCAAAACCGGAGACATTCCAAATACCCTAAGTGCAAGTACTAGTACAAGTACAAAGGTTTCCAAAAATGTACTTGAGAAAACAAGTACCAAGTAACCCATATCTGATCATAACTGGTGCTCTGGGTCTAAGATACTGTGAAAAATATTATGGAGGTATGAATAAGTATTTGCACAATGAGCCTATAAAACTGTAAATAATTTTTAATCAGCACGCGGACTGTCAAAGGTCAATAAACCCTGATTTTCATTAAAGCAAATAGTTTTTTATTTTATTATTGCTTTTTTTTATAAAGTGAGGTAATATTTACTACACAAACATTTATTTTACAGCTGTGGCGGTAATCTGTTGATCAATGTTGGACCAACTAAAGAAGGAACAATAGTTCCAATATTTGAGGAGAGATTGAGACAGATGGGAGAATGGCTTGGAGTCAATGGTGAAGGAATTTATGCCACCAAACCTTGGAGCCACCAGAATGATTCCGTTAATCCTGATGTCTGGTAAGATACCAGTTTGTTGATGAGGCTTTTGTCAAAATTTTGTTAAGTCTGTTCAAGCATTTTTTTTTTTACATAGATTCAGTGAGTCTTTTAAAACATACATTCATTTAACTTTTATTAAGGTACACATCAAAGAAAGCAGAAGATGGGTATAATGTTTATGCCATTGTTCTGAAGTGGCCAATTACTTCCAAACTTCTCCTGAAGGATCCTGTACCATCACAGGACACTGTGGTCTCATTACTGGGATACCCATCAACTTTTAAGTGGACATCATCAGGGTCTGGTTTGGAAATCAACATTCCTGACATTCCAGCTAATAAAATGCCTTGTGAATGGGCATGGGTTTTCAAACTCACTAAAATAAATAACTGATTTTTAATTCTAGAATTTTATGGGAGTTTTTTTTAATGTATGGAATCATTCATTTTGATGACACTTAACTCGAAATCTCAATCATGGCTTTGCAAATAGGCCTTGATTGTCCAACTTAAAAAAATAACTAATTAATTTTAGCGTATTTTATATGGTAAAATATTTTCTAGCATGGTGAAAATAATAGTATTTTGTTTTTTTTAAATTATCCTAATTTCATTTTGATGACACCCGAGGTGTACATATCCCTTTAAAAACAGTAACATTAAGAATATGATAAACCAAGTTTTCTGCAACATTTTTTTTTTGTAATGAGACCGTAGCTCATTTATAGCCTTTGAATATACATGTACATGTATTTTTTTTACATATGCCAAGGTACATAGTGCATACAGTATAACTCTTTTTATTGATATACATTGTAATCTTTTAAGTTTTATCTTTGATTTTTTAAAATAATTTTTCACTATTGAAAAGCTCAAAATTTTACAAATTATATGTTTATTTTATGTAATATAAATAATTTACTGGATATTAAATTTTACATTCCATAACTAACAGAAATAAAATATGATTTTCATATTTAAAAAAAAACAACTTTTAATAAAATGTACTATGAGTTCCAACTGTGTATACTTGTGTCTTAAGTCAAGCTGTTAGTGTGTAAGTAGAAAAAGTAGAATGTGATGACATAAATATAATAATGGAAAGGCCAAGATTTCATATGGTAGAGTTCCCAACTTTCAAATTGAGGGTCCAGCCACGGAGTCCCAGTGATTGATTGGGATTTTTATCAGCATAAAATAAATCCAACTACGGTAGGTATTGTGCTATCCTAGGAATAGGCACAATTTTTGAAGGGCTTTTTATCATTAATTAATAAAAAGGGCCTTGTAAAGAGCAGGTGAATGGAATGTTTATTTCAACTAATATAAATTAAATGTTAATGGCATTGTTGTAAATGAGTGAAGGGGTAGCCTATGTTGTGCAGGACGGATCAAACAACCAATCAGGTTCTATTTGGCCTTCTTTCTGTAGTTTGCCCAAATCTGTGCTAGCCACACAACTCCCTTTTGTGCCATGGTTACAGAAACAATGTTACTCATGGTCATAAAGGTTAACTTTCAATAAACAAGACTCACACAATTACTGCAGTACATAGTGAATGCAATTTGACTGGTTAATTAGTGTGAAAGAAAAAAAATACTGAAGTAGAAATATCACAGTAAACATTTTAAACTGTTTCCTCGAGAGCTTTTTGAAGATCAATCGACTAAACATTAGACTAAGCAAATATCTCAAAAATTTAGCTGGATTAGCCATTTCTCAGGAACCCACTGGTAGGTATAACAATAATGGCCAATAATTGAACCACAGAGGCAAGAGAAAGGTTGGTCACCCAAAAAACACTTCAAGGTCTCGTCAACAAGAATTTAAGCAATTTAATCTGACATGGGGTGTGATGAATTAAGACTTTCAGGTGGCAACAGCAAGCAAAAAAATTAAATTAACCAATGTTGGCAAAACCAACATTTTTTTTACGTCTATCCATCCACACAACCATTGTATCTGTATACCCTTCTATCTGTACTTAACCAACCTAACTGCTTTCTACCCACCCACCCACTATTTTAAAAAGTAACTTAGTTCTCATGGATTTATAGTTTATCAAATGATAGCCAACAAGATATTTTATCATTTGTAAGGGAAACAACCCAACAATGTCACAAATATATTGGTTGAGAACGTTTGCAAACCTGATTTAAAAAAAAATGTTTTTTTTTTAGGCAGGGGGTCGGCAGTCCCGCCACGAAAAGACTGTAAATAGCTAGAGCTCTGTTAAATAATTTTCAAGACATAAATAAAATCAGTCTTTTTTTTAATACATGTAAATGTAGGACATCAGTTTTGACATTATTAAAAACTCGGAATCAACATCCTAACATTGCGTTGTAAACAAATCAGTAATGAACTGTAATGTCAAGTTTAAATAAGTAGTGGGAATAACATCTTGTCATTGGCTTAGGCAGCTTATTGCTTCAGTCTATATTTAACGTTGGGTATATTTTAATAATTTTGGAAAATTTCTGTTTTAAATTCCGCTTAAAAAAATAATAAAACTGTTTTCGTTTTCACATCTGACAATGATCTGAATAGCTACGAATGATTCTTATAAATTGTATGATTGACGTTGTTTAGCAAGTCTAAGTTTCAATGCAGACCAAAGCTTTTGTACTTCATATGAAACACTAATTAAAACAGTACTAAGACTTAGTAAATATTCTACTATTTCTACAAATAAATGGTTATTATTAATAAGTTATTACAGAAACTTTTAAAATTAATAAATATGTGGACTTTGTCCCTTCATGTACTATTGTACAAAACAGTTTTTTTTAATAAATCTATCACTTCGTAATAATATTAGCGATGTAGGCTACTGTACAGATTACTACTAGTACTAGCAGCTACCAACACGGCAACAGGGTTACTGTTGGTGTTAGTGATTTCCAGATTCTAGAGATGGGGTATTTGGTATTACTACTATTACCAAATCAAATACTTGTAATTGAACTACTCAAGTGCATTATTGGATTACTTGTACTCATATTTGCACCTTGACTACTTATCAAGTACGGACTAAGAGGGTGAAGGGTGTTATGAAAAATATGGATGCAAAAATTCGTACGAACAAGGAGTTCAGAAAAACATCATTTACACCATAGATAGCTCACTAGTGTTGTTTTAGTCCCAGGTCATATTTTAGTTTCAGTTTTTATTTCGTTTTTTCTGTAATAATTTTAGTTTTCGTCTAGTTTTAGTCTTGTTTCTAATTTTAGTTTTAGTTCTCGTTGACGAAAAGTCAACATTTTCGTTAACGAAGGTTTTAGTTTTAGTTATCGTGAATGAAAGCAACATTATATTTTAGTTTCAGTTTTTATTTGGTTTTTTCTGTAATAATTTCAGTTTTCGTCTAGTTTTAGTCTTGCTGCTAATTTTAGTTTTAGTTTTCGTAGATGAAAAGTCAACATTTTCGTTAACGAAGGTTTTAGTTTTAGTTTTCGTCAACGAAAACAACACTATAGCTCACTCCACCTTTGCGTTTTCTCCTGAAGGGACTGAAGAAAAATTGAACACTATAGTTGCAAATTTATAGAATATACCTAAATTTTGTTAAAATGTTGTGCACATAGTTTCACTTTCAATTCTAAGACAACATTTTATCCATTAGCTCTCAAATTATTCATTGTATTGGCTACTGCAGCTAAAAAAAAAAGAAAAATTTCAAGAATATAAAAAGACTAAAGTACAGACAAGACAGACAATAAATGAATAGTATGGTCAAATATGCATGCAAAAAACAGTACAGTCTAGCAGTGCTGAACCTAGGGATTTGGGGGCTTGTGGTGGACTTTTGAATTTGGACCTCCCCTCCCACACCCTAGGTACGCCTTTGCAGACTAGAGGGTGAAAGATACTAACTGTAAAAAATACTGATGCCTGATAACCCTAAATTTATTGCTTTTAAAATTTTTTCCCCTATTGATTTTACTTTTGAGATATAAACACGCTCATGAAGAAAACTGCCTGAAGTTCTATAGTAAGATGCAGTTTTTATTTTCATCAAGAAGTTAAATCGGGAAGGGGGGAATACTGCTCGCTGACAACACAAGATCCATTTGACTGTTTGGTATTTGCCCTTAAATTTGTTCCACTCCCCTTATTTGAGCAAGGGGAACTGTCAGCCTGTTAGGTTTCATACCAACACTTTGATCTTGGTCTGGCCCTTCTGTCAGATTTAAAAACCCACTGTGACCAACAATTCCAAAAATGTGCCCACCCCTGAGTTAAAAAAAAATACAGAACACAACTTTCCATTTTTGTTTTAGGTAATAACTGTACTAAAACAATGTGCCAGCTATAGGCATATTTTTTTTAATAAATAAAAGAAATAAAAATAAATTGACAACAATTTAAGAATATATATATATATTACAGCCATATTTTTTAAGAAGCAGTGTAGAGGTGTATATTGATGCATTACATGTTTTTCTTTTCTGATATTATAAATTTATTTATAATTTTACGGATGTTAAATTAAGGGCTGCTAATTTATTTCAGAATGTCAGACCTTAAAGTGAGCACTCTTTGGGCTCTTATAGGCCTCCCTGTTGGCCTATTTTCTCTGTTTTATTACCTGTTGAGCAGAAGAAAGAAGGAGTATGTGAAAGATAAAGTAGTTTTAATAACTGGGGCCTCTTCTGGATTAGGAGAAGGTTATTAGGAGTAAAATTGTTCTGTTAAACAAAATAGTCTACATCTTTGTTGATTACATCAATTAGCAGATTATGCTACATACTAGGTTATTAGGAGTAAAATTGTTCTGTTAAACAAAATAGTTTACATCTTTGTTAATTACATCAATTAGCAGATTATGCTACATACTAAGCCTTAGCTATTTTTTTTATATTCATTAAAGCATGCGCTGAAATATTTTATGATGCTGGCTGCAAGTTGATTCTTTCTGGGAGACAAGTTACAAAGCTCATGGACCTGAAGGAAAAACTCTTGAAGAAAAAAGTATGTTTTAAATCTGTAACTGCATGAAATCAACTCAAAAAAAATAATCAAACACCTTTAGCAAAATTTTTTTTTGTCAGTTAAAAGCTGCAAATTATAAAATGATGTGTACTTTTTAAAATGTTTTTATATTTGCTACCTTTATTTGAATATGTAAATTATCCAATTTGTAATTCTAGAAACCAGGATGCCATAATCCTGCCATTGTCAGCATGGATCTTGAAAATTTGCCAAGTATTCCTGGGAAGGTCAATCAAGCTGTTTCAGCTTTTGGTCATGTTGACATCCTTGTTAACAATGCTGGTATAAGCTACAGAGGTGAAGCCAGTCAGACTAAGATTGATGTGGACATGAAGTTGATGAATGTCAATTTTTTTGGCCATATAGAAATTACTAAAGGTAAAGAAAAGATCTATAACAGAAATTTGATCTTTATAGGTTAGTACTAGTGCAATTGTTCCATTATTTTTTACTTCTTAATACATTGTATTAATTCTTTTAACCATTTCTAGCCATTATACCTCACATGATTCAGAACAATGGTGGTCAGATTGTCACAATAAGCAGCATCCAAGGGAGAATAGCCATTCCTTTCCGTTCTGCCTGTAAGTTGAGAGCTTTAGGATATTTAATTAAAAAGGTTTCTCTGTTTCTTAATTTGAGAATTTAGGGATTTAACTAAAATTTACAAATATGTTTATTTTTATGTAGTGAAATTGTACTATAGCAAAAAAATTATTTTAGTACATGTACAATCTTTCTAAAAAAGAAGTTGCTCTCTTGAATTAGACAGAATAAAAGGATTAGAAAAATTACAGTTAATTTGAAAAAATTTGTAATTTATGTCTTCATAAGTCGATAGTCAGATCTAGAATTTAAATTTGTTTATAGTAGCAGTAGCTTTTTATGCAAAAATTAAACTAGACATAATGCGTGCTATTTTACAGATGCTGCATCTAAACATGCTTTGCAGGCTTACTTTGACAGCCTCAGAGCTGAACTATCCCAGCATAACATAAATGTTTGTGTGATCAGCCCTTACTACATAAATACAAATCTCTCTCGTAATGCTGTAACTGGGGATGGATCAACTTATGGAAGTAAGTTTTTTTTTGTATTTGATCTCACTAATGTACAAATATATCCTTAGTTGACTAAATTTAATTAGACAAAAATTTAGATTCCGTCTTTTCTAAATAGATATTCATTTTTACAATTTTATTTTCCCTTAGTGTGTATTTTTTTTTATCAACAGATATAGCTACTAAATATAGGAATATATTACTTAAAAATGTATTTGTATTATATGTAACCCTATGCTGTTCATATATTTTAACTGTATAAACCGTTTCCATTTTTCTCATCTCAGAGGTAGATAAAAACACAGCAACTGGATTTCAGCCAGAGTATGTTGCCAGACAGATTCTAGATTGTGTTGAGCACAGATCAGCAGAATTAACCCTTGCCCCTCTGTATGTAAGAATGACCATAGGCCTAAGAGCTCTTGCTCCTTGTTTATATTTTAAATTGATGGAGAGAAGAGCAAAAAAAGAGAAAAAATCCTAATTGACATTTTTTTTTACCTTACATGTAATTGTTTTTTTTAATTTATATATAAATGTTTATGTTGGTATAAATGTGTATAATACAGTCACACATATTTATAGTTTGTAAAATAAATTATTTAATAATGCGCTGCTTTAATTTTACATCCATTAAGCTCTTTTAAATGAAGGTTCGAGATTTAGAAACTAAAAAGTGTTTAAACTATTTCTGTATTTATCAGATTTACCTGTAACACATTTTTCATGCTTCTCTTGTTTTTTTTATACTTTGCATAATTAAGATTATGCATTTGGTGGCAGCATTTAATTTATACTGTATAGAAGGTCTGAGAACTTTGTGCTTTATTACATGATATATAAATACATGTAAAAAATTTCTTCAAAGCACGTTACTATAGAATGTAAGTATTGTATTCATTGAAATTGTCACAGGTTGTTGAGAATTTTTTTTTTCAAAATCCTAAGGTTCATAATTGAGATTTGAAGAATAATTAATGAATAAGACATTGCTTGTGATATCATTTTTAAGGTTTGTGAGAATAATTATACATGTTTAGCTTACATGTTTTTTTGTGTGTTTATGATAATTAAACTATTTTTATTAATGTGCATTTGATGAATTCATGCTTTATAGGTTTTTTGCTAATGTTATATTCTGACCAGTTAATAAAGAATTACTTATGATACTTGGCATTTTTTTTTAATTTAACAAAAAAAAACTGCATCATACATTTGAAAAATTTTGACCACAGCAAACTTTTATAATTGAATTTAGAAAGTATCTATTTAAATTGTAATTATCTTTGAAAAAGGTCCTTTAGTGAACTTCATATAAATTGAACAGGATGTGTAGACTTGTTTTGAAAATGGCTTCCTTTCACCATAGTATTTTGTATATAATATAAGGGAATAAATTATTTTTTTACTTAACTGGTTAAGTACCTAATTTCCTAGTTCTCTGACTACAAATTCACCCAAAAGAATGCAGAAAAGTTTTCCTAAGATTGTACTTAAAATTTTATAAGCCGCCGCTCATTCACTTTTAATTATAGTATTTGTTAATTAAATATCTTCCAGAATTTTTATTTTTTTGATAGACGGTATTGCTAAGCAATTCTAAGCTTTTATAAAGACCACTTTTTTTTTAAACAATAGTGTTAATATTGGTGCTATTAGTATTTAAAAAAAAAAGTAAAATATACAATGGCTTCTTAATACTTTTAAAGTAAACTGAGTATTGATAATTAGTATTTTTTTAAATTAAATATCAATCTTAAAAACCTAGTTAACTATTACTATACAATGGTTTTAGATGTAAAATGAACAAAAATTACACTTATCAAAAATCAACATTTGTGATAAACACAACAAATTAATTCCAGGCATTTTATTAATTAACAAAATGAACAGTAAACATTACAGGTAAACCTTTCAAAAAACATATTGTCATGACATATAAATTACAGTGATTGTATCAAAAGACATCCTCCCAAACTCATTGATGAAAAATGGTGGGGGAAAATCTTTACTGTTTTTTTAACAAGCTTTAGTTCATTGCTAAGTAAATAACAAGTAATCCAATATCATTTACTACAGTGGAAAAAAAATCAACTGTTATGAAATAATTGTTTAGCAGAAATAATATTCCATTCATCAAAAATAATTTTGAATTTCAATATCGCAGTGCACTGAAAACAGGCATAAAACACTCTCATAATTAAGTGCTTCAAAAACATAGTTGCATTGACTGTATAATCTATTGTAATACTAAGCAGGAATCAAACAAGCCACCTACTTCTTTAATAAAAAATCCTAATAATAAAGTTGATAAAAGAAAAATATGCCTACATATACCATTTATACAGCTTATAAAAACAAAAAGAGCCTGCTGCTATTGCTAATACATTTTGTAGTACTTTTCTTCTAGAATCATCTTTGCGAACCAGTACGACAGGTGTAGTTGTTGTTAAAGAATGCAATGGTAGCTTAGGGACTTTCATCAAATCATACTCAACTTGATATTTACAGCATGGGTCAAACTGCCATGATATAGCGTACACACCAGCACAGACAACACTTATGAATCCCATGGGTAGGAAGATAATACCATTGTTAGGCCTAAGTAAGCCACATATCAGACAGCCCACACCAGACAAAACAGCAGTTTTGTGAAGACAATTGCCACATGCAATCCACCTAGCTGTATCATCTCCTAGCCTGGCTGGCTCAATGACAATAGTTTGAGCTTTCTTCACAAGAGCCCTGTCAAGTTCAACTTCAAACTCTTCTGTTGAGTATTCATGTTCATAGATTTCACGGATGATGGCCAAATCTTGTGACATCTGAAACTAAAATATATAAAAAATCTAAATGCTCTGTACAGCTAATGGAATTAGATAGGCCTAGACTAATTGGAAAATAAATTGACAATTTAGTAATGGAAATTTATATTTTATTAGGAAAAGTTAGACATTCTTTAAAACTTGTACTTCTAAATTGTAATCACAAATATTGTGATAGCAATTTACAAACTATTAAGCAATTTACAAACTATTATTGGCCAGCAGAAATTATAAGTCTTCAAGACTCCTTTTTCTAACATCAATATCATATTATGGGCATCACATAATTTTCGTATAGGAGGAAAAAACCATAAGGCTTATTATGGAATTTAAATATATTTTTTGAAGAGGTTATTTGATAAATCTATTTCCAAATTAATATTTCATTTCAAAATGTCAGGTCGCCCATGTAAACAAACACATTAAAAATACTAATAGGATTGTATAAAGGAAGAAGGAGAACAAAACTAAAAGTTAGCAATCCAAACCTTTCTAAAGGCTTTTTCACCTGATCATACAATACTAATTAATTAAAAAATAATTGTTCAAGCTAAAGTAAAACCAACTTATCTAAAAAAAAAAACAACTAAATATTAGTCTAATATTTGGGATTTCACTTTATTTTTTCTATACATATGATTATGACCTTTTCACTTACTTAAGATTATTATTTTCGATTGACAGTAAAGTATACAGTTAACAAAATGTGAATTAAAATGGGTTAAAAGATTATACCATTTCATTTTGTTTGTTTGTATTTAAAGATTGTTGAACCTGGTAACCCAACCTGTTCTGAGAATTTTAAAAACGAGTGAAACACAATAACGACTTGTTTTTTAAGGAATACAGATAATGTTTATCTTAGTACAGTGGTGATTTAAAACTTTACAGCAAACAACTTATGAGAATATTTTTAATTCAACATACTTGATAACTTGATAGTGATACTTGGAAAAAAATCCTTGTCGGACGAAAAACAAGACAGCTTTTCAGTTTGGAAAACAAAAAAAGTAAATCATTTTCTTATACAAAAGAGTTAAGAAGGGATTTAATTCCTTTTTTATCTCGGTCACGCCCCTTTTTCCTCACAAGGAATGTCAATAAGGAAATACTCTGCCATTGTTTACAGCACTAGTTTGATATAAACTCTGTGTTTATTTCTAGTATTATTGACTATTGAATATATTAGACATTAAACTTATTTGCCCTTTTTTAGAGACCAATAATGTAAGTTTTTCATCTAAGTTGTCATAGTATTAGTTTTGTTAAATTAAAGGAATAAAGGATAAGCTAGAATTTACAATAGTTAACTTGGACGAAATGGACTAAACTAAATCAGTAAATGGTCGACTCGGGCCAAGTTTTGAGTATAGGATCTTCTTTGTGTGTCACAGCAGACTGTAGTCGTCTAGACAATTATTATAATAAAATTAATTTCTGTTAGCGATTATTGAATAGTCTTTATAATTTTATTTTAACTTAATAGTCTATTTTTCATCCTAATAAAAATAGAATTTAATAATCATTATATGATTATTAATAAGTTTATCAATAACCTTTTCTTTATCAACTTCTACATACATTGTTAATCGAACCTGGGTAAAAGGGTTACCAAAGAAATGATCATGCAAAACATTGTACTGTAAGTTGTAAACTGAAAAGGCTAGTTGAAGTATTTCACCATTTAATCGAAAACATAATAACATTAATACCCATTAATGCATTATTATAATGCAATTGAATTGAATCAAATGCAAAGTCCCTATTATCTGCTGAGAAGAAAGATTTGATACCACTAACAAAAAGGAGTTTTTGACTATTTCTATGGTGACTAAGGCAAATTGCATCTGGCCTTCTGTCTGATGCTGGCCTGTGATATGGTATAGTAAATAGCCTCTCAACTCAGCATATGATACTTGCCCAAAGCACCATTGTACTGTCACACACTTCTAGGGCGGCCTGTGTAAAATCTATTTGTATGCAAGATTTGACCTATAGACGCAGTACATGATTTAAACTTGACTCACATTGAATTAAAAATGATCAAATATAATATCTTGATTTTATGATTTTTTTTTTTTTAGCTCTTAAGATAAGCAATCATGACAATCCATTATGGCTGTATAGCAAGGGGAACAACTGTGTTGTGTTCCAATCAAACTAAAAATGCAGATTTCACCACCACCCTTCAGGGCCTGTTGCCAAACATTACCACACAATCTGACTGTAAGAAAACTTTTACCATGAACAGGTAGGCAGCCAATTAAATTAACGTAAAAAGCTGAAGAAAAAAAAAAGAAAAGTTATGCATACATGTTTCTACATTTTAGTTGAACTGGATAATCAGAATTGAAAATGAATACATTTGTATATTATGGGATTTTCTTGTGAGCCTGATCTACATTTTATATATTATTATTTTGTTAAAATCCCTGTATCCTTCATCTTTTTTTTTTGTTATTTATTTAGCTATGAGTATCACTTCTTGATTGAGAATGGTATACTGTATGTTTGTGTAACAGATACTGGTAAGCCCAAAGGACAGCCTTATGGTTTTTTGAATGAGGTAACTTTTTTTCCCTCTGGCGATTTAATAGACCTTTATAATTTTTTTTCTAGCATGCTAGCAACATATCCCTTACTTTTTAAAAATAAATAATTTTGGTATTAAATTCAGGTTAAAAAGAGATTACAATCTGGCCCTTTGAGTGGACGTGCCTTGACTGCTGGACCTGGTGACTTAGATAGGGACTTTAATTTTGTCCTTTCTCAACAAATGGTGACTATATTTTCTTTATGTATTTAAATTAAGGTGAAAATAAATGTTTCTCTTCTTTGCATGCAAAACTAGTATTTAAAAAAAATTAGTCATTATAAAACAAAAATCTTCGGCTCTAAGTGATTAAGTCTTTTTATAAGTTAACAAATCTTTCATTTTTTAAAAAAAAAAATTCTGTTCTAACATAAAAAAAAAAAATTTAGATATCATGAAACAATATTTTTTTAGATTTGAGTGAATATTTTTTCTTTTTTCAAATTCTTTTTATTTTAATTTTTTTTTATTTAGCAAAAATATTCAGAGCCTGGTGCTGGAAGTAGCGGTGCAGTGTCAACTGTACAGGCACAGGTGGATGAAGTGAAAGGTGTTATGTATCAGAACATCGAGAAAGTTATGCAGAGAGGAGACAGACTTGAAGACTTATTGGACAAATCTGAAGAATTGGAAGCAGGGGTATGTAGAAATTTACTGTTTTATTGAAAATAATAATCACACCAGCTGTGCAGTTCTTGTACATAACAAAGTGGGCAAATTCTTCTAGTTAAGTGTAGGTGCTAGACAGGGATGCCTCCTATCGCCAGTTTTCTTCAGCTTATTTTTGGAGAAGATCATGCAGGAATTGTTGGAATACCCATATGTAACCTGCGCTTTGCTGATGATATACATATGATGATAAGGTACTCCAAGACCCTACCACCAAATTTGTACATTATGCTAGTGCCTATGTCAAAAGGGAGTAGTAAGAATCATTCGGAAGTAAGGTTGGAATAACTAATAATGAAGATAGACTTGAGGAGGTGCACTGCTTCAGGTACCTGGGCTTCACGCTCTCCAAGGTTGGCTCCTGAGCTTCTGAGCCTTGTACTGAAATTCCAACAGCTATGGCTGCAGAGACCAGAATTGATAAGATCTGGAAAAGTGATTTCATTAGCTTCAGCACCAAGTACAATATGTACTTCTTCTTTATCCTATGGCTCTACAGCCCATTTAGTGCCCTGGCCTGCCATAGTACTGTTCTCCACTTTTCCTGATCCATGGTCTTCTTCCTCCACTCTCTCACTCCTATGGCTTTAAGGTCTTTCTCCACTTCCTCTATGGCTTTAAGGTCTTTCTCCACTTCCTCTTACCATCTGCTTCTTGGTCTGCCCTTAGGCCTTTTCTCATTGGGTGTTTTCCATTCTTTCTATCAGCCCTACCCACCTCAAACTGTTAATTTTGATTTCAGCTGTTATATTTGGTTCTTTGTATAGTTCTGAATTTGTTCTACTTCTCCACTCACTATTGTCCTTTACTGGCCCATATATTTTCCTAAATATTTTCCTTTCCCAAGTGTTTAGCATATTTTCTGCTTGTTTGCTGATGGTCCATGTTTCACTACCATATGTTACTGCTGGTCGGATCATTGTCTTGTATAAGGTTTTTTTAAAAGTTTTCTGGAGTTTTTAAATCACCACTGTATAAGATCTGGAGATCTTTCTGTTTTTCAGTATTCTATTCAGTGTCAAATATATTCTTTTCCCTACTTCTAGTCTGTTTTTGATCTCATTCATTATATCATTTTTCTCACTTATGGTTGATCCCAGGTATTTAAAGTTTTCTACTCTTTCAAATGTACTTGTCATTGGTAATCCTTGTCCTGCTATGGGTGTAAACCAGGGAGACCGTAAGCTGATGCAGGAAGAAGGGATACATGTGTTTGAGAAAGCTGCTCCAAATATCATTATTCAGGTAGCCTAAGACCAACTTCGTTGTCTTAGAAAGAATTAACAAACTGGTGTAAAAATGTAAATCTGACATGGTTAGGTAATATTTCATGGAACGAAAAATTATTATGCAGGTTATCTTGATAAGAACACAAAAGAAAAGCTGTCTGAGATGAAACTGGATTGCCAACATTAAGGAATGGACCGGCCAAACTGTAGCTACTCTATAGGTGACACTGCATGATACAGAGATAAATGGAGAGACCTATTTAGTGTCCCTAAATTCCCCTCAGCGACAAAACTTTTTAAGGGGCCAATTCATAATGAATTCCATTCATAATGAATTTTAGAGAATAGACTAAAGAAAATGTGTTCATATGGTGCTTAATAATTTATCAAATTGCTTTTTTTATTTCTTTAAAATTAAATTTTTGGTAAAATATTTTTTATTTTTTATCACAATTTCCCCATTTTGTCCCACTGATTCATCAAAATAAAAAATTTTGATTCTTAAAACAAAATTTTTTTGTTTAAAGTAGCAAATTTAAATTGTCTGTGATTGTTACCCTCGGAAGTTAAAACATTTACTTAAACTCCCAAGCTGGTAACACATCATACAATCGACAATGCTAAAATTTATGGTGCCTTGTGCACTGATTCGTCTCATCATTTAAAAATATTGTCATATGTATACTTTTGTAAATTACACAAATTTTAAGTGTATTTGCTGAAAAAGTGCCAACTTTATTATTGATAATAAAATTAGTATTAATTTTTTTAATTCATTAAAAGTATCTGAAAAAAGAAATTATTAAAAATAATGAATGTTAACTTTTTTTTTTATCATTATCAGGCTGTGAATTTCTCACGGACAGCCAAGAAAATACAAAAGCGTTATTGGTGGCGCAACAAGAAGATGACAATCATTCTGGTTGTGGTAGTACTTGTTATTATTCTTATCATTACATTAATTATCTTATTCTCCACTGGTGTACTCCCTCCCTCCTCAAGTGATACTAAAACTACACCCAAACCGTAACCAACTTGGAAACAGTTGTCATTTGAAAAGATTATCTTTTTGAAAGTGAAACAAAATGAACTAGCTCTACAATCAGTGAAATGTAAAACAGATTTGAAGAATGTGCCATGGAGTTCTGTTTTTTTTAGTAAACATTCATAATTATTAATGCTGCAAACTATTTTTTTTTTGTGTGTGTTTAAAAACAACAAAAACTCCTATCGAGAATTAGATGATTTTTCTTTTTATTCTATTAGTTTTTATTTTAATTATTTTTATATAAGTTTTATGTGAGATAATGCAAAGAAGGACATTATAATTCTTTTATTATCTTTTGTATATTTATTCATTTACATGATTTTGTACTATTCGTCTTTTATCCTTTAAATATTAAATGACTTTATACTTTCAAGATGATACATGTATTGCTTTATAAAGTGAAAGGAATTATTTGAAACATCAACTAAACAATACAAACTCATGAATGTTCGCTGTTCATCTGGCTTGAGTGTCACAAAGCCAAACCTACAGACTGGTTTATCTCACTTTGATATATCAATGTTTGTATGCCACTCTTGTCTTTAGTAAAAGTTCCCTTAGCCCTACTGGGCCATTGAGGCAGATGAAGTGTAGAATTCATCTGTTTCGATAACCACGGCATATAAAGGGATTTGTGGTTATCACAACGACCAGCCGCCTATACTTCCCCAATTTAAGTCAGGTACCCATTTAAAGCTGGGTGGACTTGTGGGACGACTTTGAAACAAAATCTCACCTGGGGAGTTTCCATGGTTCTCACCGAAGATCGAACTCATGACTCGCATGTCTTTAATGTTGAACAGAAAAAGCCAATCCACTGAATCCTTGGTTTATATTTTGATTTTTCATCAATGAACTGAATAGCTTGAAGTCTAAGCTGTTCATGAGCTGAGGATTCATTTTTGTTAAATTTGATTAAAATAGTTTTGAGGGGGAAAAATCTGTGCAGTTGGTATTTGCCAATTAAAAATAGTTCATTAAAAATACTTTCAAATTACTTTAAACTTTGTAGAAAACAGTAATCTTTTTGTCTGGCAAATACATAAATGTAAAATCTTTTTGATTTAATTCTAGTTTTGCATAATGAGTAAGCCGAAATATAATTTGTTAACTTCCACATTTCTAGCAAAATTTCAATCAATGTCTCTTGATATTTAATGGTTAATTTATTGATAAATATATTATTAATTGTTTTATGCCCATATTTACATCTGCTGAATGCAAGCTGCTGGGCATTTGATGAGGAAGAGGTATTCTCATATCAGCTCCAGCAGTGTGGATATGTCATTAAAATTTTGTTTTTGATGAATTTATTCAATGTTACTGTCTAATAAGAATTGTGGTTATTGTTTACCCAAATACATTCCAAACCATTCTATGTCTCGATATTCTTTAAGGCCAAGCATATTCATAAAAAAAAAATTATTGTCCTTACGTATATTTGATTTACATCAAATACCATGCTCAAATGTCGATGTCCAGTTTTTTAACATTCATATTGATTTTTTATACAAAGTCATGTTGAATGCTTAAATGTATGTATTTTTTTTTTTTGTAAATATAAATTTGTTACATTCCAAAACTCTATATACCTTTGTTGTTATATGCCTATTTTTTTTTGTTGCTCATATTTATAACTGGTGTATAGTTTATAGAAAAAAAATGTGAAACGAAAGATTCTAAAATTATTATCTTTGACACCAAAGGCCATTTTTTGATATTCTGCCAAGTGAGTAAGGGCAGTTGGTTACATTGTATTCCATTTACCAGAAAATGTTTTAACTCACAGAATACTTTCATAATTTGCCTGTTTTTAAGTTAATATCTGTGAAATATTTGTGTGCCTTTTTTCAATCTAGTTTTTTTATGATATATATATATATTTTCAAGCTAAAAAATTTCCTTTTTTTGAACTAAACCACGTTGTAAAAAAAAATTGTTAATAAAATAAAATTACTTTTTAATATATTCTTAGCATTACAATATATTTTTTTCATTCTCTCCCCTTAGAGTGGCTTAGTAAATAGAGAGAACTAGATATATATCTACCAAGACAGACTAGATATGAATCTACTTAGACAGACTAGATATGAATCTAACTAGGCAGACTAGATATGAATCTACCAAGACAGAAAAGCATATTGTGCTGTTCATTTTAGTTCAAGTGGGTAGATTTGAGAAGCAAAAGGAGGGAGCTCCTAGCTAGACCAAAAGGGACAATGGTTGTGTAAGGGACGGAGGATCATGCGGTAAAGCGTTCGGCTATTGACCTGGGTGTGTGTGTAAAGATCCTATAAACCACTAATGGGACGGATTTTTATGGTGCCCTTCTTTCTATTCACACCATCTCAAACCTTCACACACCAGCAAGAGCATTCACACCCCCATCCTCACACACCAGCAAGAATATTCACACACTCAAATCTTCACCCCTCATCCTCACACACCAGCAAGACTATTCACACCATCTCAAACCCTCACACACCAGCAAGACTATTCACACCCTCTCAAACCTTCACCTCCCATCCTCACACACCAGCAAGACTATTCACACCCTCTCAAACCTTCACTCCCCCATCCTCACACACCGGCAATACTATTCACACCCTCTCAAACCTTCACCTCCCATCCTCACACACCAGCAAGACTATTCACACCCTCTCAAACCCTCACACACCAGCAATACTATTCACACCCTCTCAAACCTTTACCTCCCCATCCTCACACACCAGCAAGACTATTCACACCCTCTCAAACCCTCACACACCAGCAAGACTATTCACACCCTCTCAAACCCTCACACACCAGCAAGACTATTCACACCCTCTCAAACCTTCACTCCCCCATCCTCACACACCAGCAAGACTATTCACACCCTCTCAAACCTTCACTCCCCCATCCTCACACACCGGCAAGACTATTCACACCCTCTCAAACCTTCACCTCCCATCCTCACACACCAGCAAGACTATTCACACCCTCTCAAACCCTCACACACCAGCAAGACTATTCACACCCTCTCAAACCTTCACTCCCCCATCCTCACACACCGGCAAGACTATTCACACCCTCTCAAACCTTCACCTCCCATCCTCACACACCAGCAAGACTATTCACACCCTCTCAAACCCTCACACACCAGCAAGACTATTCACACCCTCTCAAACCTTCACTCCCCCATCCTCACACACCGGCAATACTATTCACACCCTCTCAAACCTTCACCTCCCATCCTCACACACCAGCAAGACTATTCACACCCTCTCAAACCCTCACACACCAGCAAGACTATTCACACCCTCTCAAACCCTCACACACCAGCAAGACTATTCACACCCTCTCAAACCCTCACACACCAGCAAGACTATTCACACCCTCTCAAACCCTCACACACCAGCAAGACTATTCACACCCTCTCAAACCCTCACACACCAGCAAGACTATTCACACCCTCTCAAACCCTCACACACCAGCAAGACTATTCACACCCTCTCAAACCTTCACCTCCCCATCCTCACACACCAGCAATACTATCTCACACCCTCTCAAACCTTCACCTCCCATCCCCCCCAACAAAAACAACACGTTCCGCTGTGTCATTAAGGATGTAACAAACATCTATCTTTAACAACTCACTGAGTGATTAATTACTGGCTGCACGCCAATTTATCTTTTTCCCCTCTCATTCGGGTGATTTACGTTGCTGGGTTATTTACTTAATTAAATGATTTAAATAATAATAAAAAAAACCAACAAACAAGAACATAAATATCAAATCTTGTCAAATATTGGCGGAACGTTTCTGAAAAAAAAAATTAAAAATGTTTTGTTTATTTATTATTTTCACGAGTTTTACTGAACCGCTCTATAGTATCTCATGGCCTTGCTTAGTTAGTCAGGGCCTTGCTTAGTTTATCATGGCCTTGCTTAGTTTATCATGGTCTTGTTTAGTTTATCATGACCTTGCTTAGTTTATCATGGCCTAGCTTAGTTTATCATGGCCTAGCTTAGTTTATCATGACCTTGCTTGGTTAATCAGGGCCTTGCTTAGTTTATCATGGCCTAGCTTAGTTAGTCAGGGCCTTGCTTAGTTAGTCAGGGCCTTGCTTGGTTAATCAGGGCCTTGCTTAGTTTATCATGGCTTTGCTTAGTTTATCATGGCCTTGCTTAGTTAGTCAGGGCCTTGCTTAGTTAGTCAGGGCCTTGCTTAGTTAGTCAGGGCCTTGTTTAGTTTATCATGGTCTTGTTTAGTTTATCATGGCCTTGTTTAGTTTATCATGGCCTTGCTTAGTTTATCATGGTCTTGTTTAGTTTATCATGGCCTTGCTTAGTTAATCAGGGCCTTGCTTGGTTAGTCAGGGCCTTGTTTAGTTTATCATGGCCTTGCTTAGTTTATCATGGTCTTGTTTAGTTTATCATGGCCTAGCTTAGTTTATCATGACCTTGCTTGGTTAATCAGGGCCTTGCTTAGTTTATCATGGCCTAGCTTAGTTAGTCAGGGCCTTGCTTAGTTAGTCAGGGCCTTGCTTGGTTAATCAGGGCCTTGCTTAGTTTATCATGGCCTTGCTTAGTTAGTCAGGGCCTTGCTTAGTTAGTCAGGGCCTTGCTTAGTTAGTCAGGGCCTTGTTTAGTTTATCATGGTCTTGTTTAGTTTATCATGGTCTTGTTTAGTTTATCATGGCCTTGTTTAGTTTATCATGGTCTTGTTTAGTTTATCATGGCCTTGTTTAGTTTATCATGGTCTTGTTTAGTTTATCATGACCTTGCTTAGTTTATCATGGCCTTGTTTAGTTTATCATGGTCTTGTTTAGTTTATCATGGCCTTGTTTAGTTTATCATGGCCTTGTTTAGTTTATCATGGCCTTGCTTAGTTTATCATGGCCTTGCTTAGTTTGTCAGGGCCTTGCTTAGTTAGTCAGGGCCTTGTTTAGTTTATCATGACCTTGCTTAGTTTATCATGACCTTGCTTAGTTTATCATGGCCTTGCTTAGTTTATCATGGTCTTGCTTAGTTTATCATGGCCTTGCTTAGTTAATCATGACCTTGCTTAGTTTTTTTAAGAGGTTGAATGAATCAGATTTGAATGAAGCAGATTTGTCGTTTTCTGGTCTGACATGTCCTTCTTTCATCCCTACCATAGTCGATAGTGCAATGGTCTTGTATAAATATAGCGGGGGACTGAAAACCATAAACCATACCATAAACTGAAAACATCAACTGATCCTCATTGGATGATCGAACGAGCTTTACCGCACGACTATCCGTCGTTCACTGAAAAGGTAGCTCGAAAACAATTTAGCTGGAATATAATTTTGCTGCGTCTAGTTGCCCCGCGAATTAATCACTACGGCAATGAAAATCGCTATGCAAATAAAGGAAAAGAATACGCTTTTATACGAAACCACATGATCTGTAACCGATGGCATTTTAAGCTAATTATTTTGATGATGAATAAATAAATCCATCTAGTAATCTAATACAAATTGTGAGGCCGAATATTTTGTTAGGTTGAAAGCGTATCCTTTGATTCCAGGCTTAAATGTTAACCTCAAAACAAATCAATTCTACATTCTATTAGTAGTCAATTAGGCAAAACATTTGTTCTAATAATTAACTAAAAGCAATCATTAGAAGCTATTACCACTAATTTTCAAGACAAAATTCACAGCAATTCACGTTATCACATTTGTCTCATGCACATAAAAAAATAGGGTTAAAAAACAACAAACAAAACAAACCATTCTTTGAAATAAATAAATAAATGACCGATGTATGGTTTAGGCGAAAAAGACAACAAATAGCAACAACAGATTCAAATTAGAGGGGGCCCTTTAACAGTGAGTTGGGAACCAGTGATGACCTGCTTCGTATTTGTCTAAGATTGACCCATGCCAAGGTTTCATGTCGTTCGGAGACACAGGCAACGGTGTCATTGGTGATTATTCAAATGGGGCAATGGGGCTATGGTGTTTGTTATGATTCAATTAAATGTGGTGTCAGTGGTGAGTCCATCAATGAGATATTGTCTCAGTGGTGAGTCTATCAATGGGATACGGTCTCAGTGGTGAGTCCATCAATGAGATATGGTCTCAGTGGTGAGTCCATCAATGGGATATTGTCTCAGTGGTGAGTCCATCATTGGATAAGTTTTCATTGGTAATTCCATCCATAAGATAATCACAATAATGCAAAAATAAAATACATTTTAAAAAATCTGGAAGTATTTATCTTAAAAAAAACTGGGCTTACAATATTGTGTGTCGTTAGACATGGTAGTGACGTAATGACTGCTCACACATTGGTAGTGAGTGTCTTAGTCAACACTTAAGATCTGTAAAGTGGATTCAACGGAATGAAGAAAACTTTTTATTCCACGCCCAATCGGAACATACTCATTTTTTTTCATTACGTTTGAAAGGAAATAAATATGATTATTATTTTTTTTTATTTTTTTTCAATCAGTCATTGAAATATCTTTTCTTATTAAAAGTAATTGGCTATTATTAAATTTATTCTAATATTAGGCCCACTTAATATGTTATGTGATTTAGTCTATACTGTACTTCTTACTATTTTTCAAGGAAATAATCTTCAACAAGATTTCCGATTTATTCAAAGAAACTAATTAAGTGGTAGAGGGGAAAGAAGACCTAAAAAAAAGAAACTAAAAAAAAAACAAACTTCAAAAACTCAAAAAGAGAGTAAACAAACAAAAAACATAACACACATAGAACGGAGGACAAGTCTTTGCCATTCCTACGTATTTATAACGGGATAGTTTCTGTAGCTCTCTCCCGTTCACCCGTACCAAACAAAAAGAGTGCTGCGGTCGTTGTGGCACTACGGGCGATTAATCGGAACAACGCCCACTGTTCATCAGCCACCCAATTTAATTAAGCCGAGTAGATGTGATGGGTGGTTTCCAGAGATTGGGGGGGGGGTTACTGGTTACATTTTTGGAGTACGTGTGCTCGTACTTGCACCTGGGGTATTTTGTACTCATAGTCTTACTTGCTATTTTTTTTTAAAAAAAACGTGCTTACTTGTACTTGTACTCGTAATCGCACCTCGGTTACTTGTACTCGTAATCGCACCTCGGTTACTTGTACTCGTACAAGTGTTGCATAGTCATTACTTGATACATTTCTGGAAATTTCCCCAGGATCTGTAAAAATATCAAGTCTTTCAACGGTCATCAAGCCCGACGTGTACATTTTGCTTACATATCTAAGTGTACGCCACCATCACCCCTTTCCCTCCAAACCTGATCACTACTATGAATATAACGCCTGAGAAGCAGTGGCTCCCGAAAATTCTAATCACGCAAACAACAACAACAACAAACAACAACATCAGTGCAATAAACGCCCAGCGTGATCTATTTCAGTTCGTTACACTTCTACTTCTATTGAATCACACAGTGATCGTGTTTATCGTTAAACACTTAACACTTCTCAGAATCATAAAAAAAAAAATTTGGAGCGAATTCCTTTTCTGGAGAGCGATTTTTGTGGGTCACGTGAGTCATGGAACTTTTGTTCCACCCCCTTCCTCTCTTGATTTATCCAGAGAAAATTTTGGATAATTTATTTTTTATTCAGATCATGAAAGTTTCTGTTAGATCTGTTCTGGAAATTTGTTTCGATTCACGGTTTCCTCCACGTATAAATTTGTTAAATTCAAGTTGCGCAGATTTGAGAGAAAAGTTTTGTTTTAATTTTGTTCAACCTTTAGCTTTTTTCGGGAATATTTGACTAGCAAATCAAAATGACGTTTTGTAAACATTCGGGTAAGAATTGATTTTGTCGTTTCTTTCTTTTTTTTTCATATCTTTTCTTTCTTCGATTCTTTTTCTTTCATATCTTTTCTTTCTTCGATTCTTTTTCTTTCATATCTTTTCCTTCTTCGATTCCTTCCTTAATTTATCTTTCCTCCATCCCTTTTTTGTTTCTTCCCTCTTTTCCTCACATGCAAATCAAAATGTCGTATTGTAAGCATTCGGGTTAGAATTGATTTTATTATTACTCTTTCTTTCTATCTTTCTTTCTTAATTATTTGATTTCTTCCACTCACCCCCTTTTTCATCTTTCCACCATAACCCTTTTAACTCCCTCCCCTTTTCATTTCTTTTTTCTTCCTCTCCATTCTTTCTTTCCGTCTACTCCCTCTCTCTCTCTCTCTCTCTCTCTCTCTTTTATCTAACCTTTTTTTTTCACTTTCACTCTCTCACCCGCACACACACACTTAGACAAAAACCATCAATCAATATAAACAAGTTTACCATTAAATAAAACACATATTATACACATGTACACATATACATATTTTTTTCGACTTAAAGTCTAAATATTTTGTCTTTACTCCTAAAAAAAATAAAAATATATAACTTCATACAGAGCATTCTACACAAGATGATTACAAAGAACACATAACAAGCCGCCTGGAACAGTATCGAGTGAAGTGTTCCAAGATTAATGATTGCATAGAAACTCTTCGCAGGCACGAAAATCCGCTGGTTCTACTGTATGGAGAAGACATTAAACTCCGAACGATTTGCCGGTATTTGAAACATTCTTGTTTTTTTTTTTAAATTTAGTTTCTTCTATAGTTAGGTATTTAGTCATAGTGCAGAGCAGATCAGTGGCGTAAATGAAAGGGAGGGGGGGGCAATACGACCCAAGGCCACACTTTATCTGAAGCAGGTGGAAGGCGGGATTTTGATGTTCAGTGACGTGATACCCCAGAATCTGAACTTAATTCGTATGAATTTGTTCCGATTACAAAGTTTTCAGGATTCGATTAAGTCCCTCCCCTCTATAATGATAAAGAATGAATGAATGCCAATAAAATACACGGTTTTCCCCACGCTCATTCACAAAAAAAAAAAATGCATGGATGGATGGATACATGGCTGGATGTGAAAGGACGGGTGATTGTGCGGTTAAGCATTCGACTGTCTACCTCAGAGTTCCGGGTTCGATCTTCGGTTAGAACCAAGGGAATTTTTTTAAGTCATGGTTCAAGCATCCCCCCCCCATGTCTCCCGTGTTGCCTCCATGGCGATTACACTATCGTTTATGGTGGGGATGAAAGAAGGGTACTACACAAATCGTTACATTTTAATGAAACATTTTTTTACAAAATCAATTTCATACTATGTTTCAAAAAAGGTTCAGTGCAAACACACCAAGAAACTATTCCAATATCGTGGGTCAGTGTACAGAGCAAGAACGCGATGAGATCGCCAATGAGCTGGACGATCACCTGAAGGCAGCTATCAAAGACAGGCCAGAATTGAAATCGATCGACGACTGCCTGGCGCATCAGCCCGCTGCTTCCAGAGTGGAACAAATATGCAGGTAATGACGATTAAACGTTGGACTGAGATCAGTCTTCGGTTAAATAGTGGATTTTTCAGCTATCTGAATTCAGAGCCGTTCATACGTTTTTTTGGTAGCCCTTTATTGTGGGGGGAGGGGGGCAAAGGCAAAGTTTTTTTAAAGCCGCCACTGAGGCCCCCCACCTGTAACAATCTGTGGACCCTTGAAAAGTAAATTTTATTTTTTAAAGATTCAGTCTGACAATGCTGAGTACTCCAACTGTTAAATAATGTAAGCCCTGGACCCCCTGATAAGGGCTTTGATAACCCTTCATGGCAAAATATTTGGAAAAATAAAAAAAATCAAGTCAGGAACCCTCTTACTGTGGGGTGTGGCCCGTAGCGTGCGAGGGGGGGGGTAGGGGAGCCGGGCCCCGCTGCGTTTTGTCTGGCCCACTCTGCTTGATTGCTCTACTTAGTAAAATTTATTCCCCCCCCCCCGCTATTGCCTGGCCCATTGCTATAGAATTTTCACGCTACGGGGCTGGGGGGGGGGGAGGGGCTAGACATCCGCACAGTTTACATATCCATAAGAAAGTTCCCTGAAAGAATACAGGGTATGAGATCAATGGCGCGGAAAGGGGACATGTTTATTTTATTAAATATTTTGTTTCATTTATCTAATCTGATGTACATGATCCTATCCAAGCCCCAATTATTAATCCAGCATCTCACATTTATTATTGAAAAAAGGATGATCAATTATATGCTGGTTTAATTTTAATCATCTGTAGCATTTATCTTTGCAATTTCCAAAAACACACTTACACATATCTAAATATAGATGCTAAATCAGCTGGTCTCTCTCTAGGCTGGTTGAGAAGCAAGATAAAATCTGTTCCCCAAACGGTGAAGACGTTCACACAAAGATACAATCGTTTATCAACGCAGAGCTTCAAGACATTAACTGTATTTGCAAAGAATTGAAATCTCAAGGTATGCTATGTCTTTCAATTAGTTACTACTTTCTTTTTATTATTTTATTTGTTAACTTCCTTTTTATGGTTTTTAAGCCTAACATTTTTATCCATAAGAAACGTTTGTTTGACTAAATTTTTCTCAAATTAGACGCATCCAAAAAAAAAAAACATAAAAAAACAATAACTGGCCAATCAGATTAATTTATCATCGTTCGCCTTGAATGTATATGTTTACCTGCAATTTAAACTCTAAGTGTTTGTACACATATTTTTAAAAGTAACATGTTAGGTTTAGAGCAATCTGTGCCAGAATCTAAATTTTGTAAGTTGCTTTTTACCCAAAAAGACTTGAAAAAATGACGTCGTAGCAAAAAAATAGTTATTGGGCTATTGGCCAGAAAGTTTTCTAGATTTGTTTCACACAATCATGTCAGAATTTGATTCTCTTAACGTGAGGGACAGATGGTCGGGCATTCAATGGATGTCACCTGAAAGTCTCGTTTTCCCGAGTGAGAACCAAGGTGCCAATATCTAATCTGTGCAAGGTACCTTATACATGTTCCGGTGAAAGTGGTTTAAATTTTCCCCCATTCTATCCATCTTTACATGGATACCTCAGACTAGTCGGGGTAGGGAAGGCGGCTGGGCGTTGTGCTAGCCACACAATCCCTTCATATGCCGAGGTTACAAAAACCGATGAATTCTACATTTCCTCTGACCTGATGCCCTTTAAAGGGATAAGGGAACTTTTTTTTTCATCATGTAAGATGCCTTGAAGTGAATAAAGCAACATTTTGATGATTTTGTTTTTTTTCGTATTGACAGAAACCCAACCACCGTTACCACTGGCAGTTTACATTGGACTAGGAATATTTTTTATAACTTTTGTCATCATTGGCTTGGTGATTTGGTACAAAAAATACAAATGCCGGAGGTATGGATGATATTTATATAGAGCTTAGTGGCGTAGTAGTGAGCTTTACTCGCGCCCGGGGTACAATACCTCTTTAGCGCCCCCTCCCCATTCGAAAACCATATAATATTATTTACATTTTTTTGTAATGCGGACCATTTGCCGCTCCTTTGTGAATAGCGCCCGGGGCGTGATGCCTGCCCCCTTGTCCCCCTCGCTACGGCACTTGGTACAGCAAAAAAGGTTGATCATCAACTCAATATTCGATTCAACTGTCAAATTAAAAAAAAATATCATAGGCCCACAGACCGACACGCTAACGATTGCCAACTTTATTTTCTCGTCGACATCTTTACCGACCTTCTATGAGCCCCGCCCCCCCTGTTAGCAGGGCCGTCTCCGCATATGTTTCTCGCCCGAGCTATCGACCTAGGGTCGCCCCCGTGAGTGTAGTGGAGAAACGGGCTAATTGAACATTTACTTTTCATTATTCTGGGGTGATGTTTTTTTTTGAGTGTCAAATAAATCTGCTAAGGTGTCGCCGGATGAAAAGATCAGAGCCGCTGCCAGAAAATATGGGGCCCTTTACAAACTCGGATAACTGGGGGGGGGGGGTTCCTCTCGTCCAAAAAAAATATTGATTATAACTTATAAGTAATCATAAATCTATAAATTTTTGCCTCCCCCCCCCCCAAGGTTCGGTGCCCCTGACAAGTGTACGTTTTGATATATAGAATCTGTCTGTTATTATATCAAAGGTCTATCTATCCACCTGCCTGTCTGTTTGTCACTTTCTCTGTCTGTTCATTTATCACCCGTCTGTCCCCCGTATTAAAAAAAAAACCCAACTGAAAAATTTAAACTTTTTTTTTTTTAAATTTCATTTTTATTTAAAGTTATCTCGGAATAACAGATTCCAGTATGTCTAACTGTAATTATTGCAATGTTTTTTATTTTAATTTTTTCTTTATTTCTGCCATTCCAGGTCAAGAAAGGAAGAATTGAACCACGTCTATGAAGTTGTCTCCGGCACATACGACCAACTCAACCTCAAAAACAACTGTGTAAGATTTGAACTGCAACTCTTTAAAAAAGAAAACTACTACATACTATTGACCAGCAGAATATGTGGTCTCGGTATAAAATATTAACCGAAATTCTTGTAGACCGCGGGCCCCCCCCCCCCACCCCCAATGGACTAACAGACTGGCGAAATAAAAGAAATACATAAATGGTCAAAAAGCATGGGGGGTAGGGGAGGATGAGGAGGAGGAGGAGGGGGGAGGGGTGAGGCGTCATTCTCTTATTACCCTATGACACCTCGGAGGGTTTGAGAGTAGGCCGAAAGTGATACGCAAAGTCAGAGAATAGAAAGAAAAAAAAAAGAATTACGTAAAGGGAGGGGGAGGGGGGAGAGTGTTTAAAATCAAGAAAAAAAAAAAGAATTACATTGATAGTGAGTGGCCCCCATCCCGTCTAGCCCCCACACCCCCCACCCCCTCCCCCTGTCTTTCTGTCCGTCCGCTCACCAATCCATGTGTAATTAATGTTCATCTCATTGTTTGCTCTATACATTGTTTTTTTTTAATTGCTTTTTTTGAAACATTTTACAAAAAAGTCTCAGGAGGAAAGGGTCATATCGCAAGAAGGCCCATCTGTGATGTCAACAACATGGTCTATTATTAGTACCGGGAATTCCCCACATGACGTAGAGAAGGCCTACTCGAAGCTCATAGACCCAGACTGTCAAACATTCTACATGAATAAATTAAACATTCTTTCCACGCTTCGTGACTTCAAGTATGTTTTTTTTTTTAATTTAACTCTTCAATAAGTTCGAAAAAGCGTGTCATTTAGGTTTTTATTTATACAGAATAAATAAACAGTGTGAAAACACCGCGTTAGGTCATTGCTGTATATGTTACCGGCAATGTGTGAAATCCGGCATTCTGTAGAATGTCTAGGCAATGTTTAGAATGCCTGAATTTTTCAGGCAAAGTATGAAATAAATTGCTACTTCATACATTGCCTAGGCATTCTATAGAATGCCGAGTTCCCGTGCGGCAAAGTATGTAATTGGCCTTGTTCGGAACTAGAGTAGATTTAGAGACAGTGACAATCCCCTTCGACTTTGTAAGATAAGAAGATATATAAGAAGTAGGAATAATGCAAATAATGGTTGACAAGGTGACGGGCGACTTAAGACAAGGTGGGCAGAAAACAATAGAATAGTACACAGCAACGGTGTGACCGGGGGCGCTGGAATTTTTTTGGGGGGGGAAAATTTTCCAGGGGGGAAAAAAACAAATATATATTTTTTTTTTTAAAGGGAGGGGGGGAAATCCCCCCTCTTTTTTTTACCTGGTGTAATATACATTCGTTGCACGAGTACACGAGCTTATAGAATTTTTCGGGTACATGTAAAAATTTTAACCAATCGGTTGCTGCGAGATTTTTTTCCTTGCTGATCAGTGTGGAGGGGGGCTTTGGGTTTCGAGTCCTAGAGGAGCGCCCCTCCCCTCCCCTCAAATTGACTACCGCATCTGTGGCACATACATGGTCCCTACATGGCGTAGTAGGCATGTAGAAATTGTCACAAGAAAACTGTAACAACAGTCGTTAAAGGCTAAATGTCTGATTAATAGAACCTAAATCCTATGATTTCAGGTTCGCCTCGAGAGGAGAGAGGGTGTGTGTGTGGGGGGGGGGGGGGAAAGCAAAACGTACACTTGTCAGGGGGCACCGAACCTTGGGGGGGGGGGGAGGTTGGGGCGGCAAAAATTTATAGATTTATGATTACTTATAAGTTATAATCAATATTTTTTTTTGGACGAGAGAGACCCCCCCCCCAGTTGTCCGAGTTTGTAAAGGGCCCCCATATTTTCTGGCAGCGGCTCTGATCTTTTCATCCGGCGACACCTTAGCAGATTTATTTGACACTCAAAAAAAAAACGTCACCCAAGAATAATGAAAAGTGAATGTTCAATTAGCCCGTTTCTCCCCTACACTCACGGTGGGACCCTAGGTCGATAGCTCGGGCGGGAAACATATGCGGAGACGGCCCTGCTAACAGGAGGGGGGGCTCATAGAAGGTCGGTAAAGATGTCGACGAGAAAATAAAGTTGGCAATCGTTAGCGTGTCGATCTGTGGGCCTATGATATTTTTAAAATTTGACAGTTGAATCGAATATTGAGTTGATGATGAACTTATTAAAACTTTTGCCATGACGCTGTATGTGTATCCCTCAGGGACGTGCCGTCCACACCTGGTAGACCAGCCGGTGACTGCACAATTTTCACGCTGTGTCCTTACTGCCGTCTGGAGCAGCTGGTCGACGTGAGTCAAGAGAATCGTTGCCAGTACTGCCACGCTGCCATTGACTTTGGCAGACACAGCAGTGTCATGTAGAGATGTCTGTCCATCATTCACAGCCATCCCCATGTAGAGATATCTGTCCATCATTCACAGCCATCCCCATGTAGAGATATCTGTCCATCATTCATAGCCATCCCCATGTAGAGATATCTGTCCATCATTCATAGCCATCCCCATGTAGAGATATCTGTCCATCATTCATAGCCATCCCCATGTAGAGATATCTGCCCATCATTCATAGCCATCCCCATGTAGAGATATCTGCCCATCATTCACAGCCATCCCCATGTAGAGATATCTGTCCATCATTCACAGCCATCCCCATGTAGAGATATCTGTCCATCATTCATAGCCATCCCCATGTAGAGATATCTGTCCATCATTCATAGCCATCCCCATGTAGAGATATCTGTCCATCATTCACAACCATCCCCATGTAGAGATATCTGTCCATCATTCACAGCCATCCCCATGTAGAGATATCTGTCCATCATTCACAGCCATCCCCATGTAGAGATATCTGTCCATCATTCACAGCCATCCCCATGTAGAGATATCTGTCCATCATTCACAGCCATCCCCATGTAGAGATATCTGTCCATCATTCACAGCCATCCCCATGTAGAGATATCTGTCCATCATTCATAGCCATCCCCATGTAGAGATATCTGTCCATCATTCATAGCCATCCCCATGTAGAGATATCTGTCCATCATTCATAGCCATCCCCATGTAGAGATATCTGTCCATCATTCACAGCCATCCCCATGTAGAGATATCTGTCCATCATTCACAGCTATCCCCATGTAGAGATATCTGTCCATCATACTCCAGCCATCCCCATGTAGAGATATCTGTCCATCATACTCCAGCCATCCCCATGTAGAGATATCTGTCCATCATTCATAGCCATCTCCATGTTAAAATATCTATTCACCAGTGGCGTAGCGAGGTTAACTCGTGCCCGGGGCACAATACCTTTTTAACGCCCCTCCCCCATTCGAAAATCATATGTAAAAATATACCATTTGGCGCCACTCTGTGAGTTGCGCCCGGGGCATGATGCCCCCCCCCCACTTTCCCACCCCTCGCTACGCCACTGGTATTCACCAGTCAACCGGGTAACACCGGGTGTGTGTGAAGGGTGGGGTTGCCAGATGACTTTTTAATATCAAATAAACATTGATAAAAACATATCACAGTAGATTATGAATTTTTCTAATTTACAAACTCGCACACAAGATACTTATTAAATGTACATTTTTACCTCATATAAAATGAATAATATGTATGATAAAAACTTTTTATTATTTTTTATTTGATAAATAGCTTGAATTATTTAGTATCTCTGACTGTATCACCCATATTTTTGTATTTTTTACACATTTGTTTTTAAATGTAACTAAACATCTCTTACACATTTGTTTATAAATATAACTGTATATCTCTTACACATTTGTTTATGAATTAACTGTACATCTCTTACACATTTGTTTATGAATTAACTGTACATCTCTTACACATTTCTCATTCACTTGCATACATCATCTTTACCTATTTGAATGCATGTTAATACATATGTTCACTATGAAATATTTCAACCTTTTTTTTTTCAAGTCATGTAATACAACAATCTATGCGATAACATAACGATCAACATAATCCTATGTATATGGTTTATTACATACGTGACTCACTTTCAATGCTACATCATGTCACTTTCAATGCTACATCATGTTACCTCTATTTCAGATATTTCAAGAAATATGTATTCCACTGTCAAATAAATATTTTTTTCTGTTCACAAAATTTTATTGTACTATCCACAAAGCTTTGTTTATTTTCTATATGTTAAGTGTAATCCTACGTAGAGAGATATCTGTAATCCTACGTGTCTGAGTTTTGCACTAGAAACACAACAGCTGTGGATGCCATGCGCCCAGACTATATAGGTTCTGGAGAATTAAGGCCACCAAAAAAACAGGATGTACAAATTATTGGTTATCCCCCATCCTGCTCTACGGGTGCGAATCGTGGACACTACATTGCTGAAACATAGAGAAGGACACAGGCTATTGATGGTAGGACGCTAAGAAAACCATCACAAATCTCACACGTGGTGCACGTGACCAATATCTACGCTGGTGAAATAGTAAACATCCTGGTGGGTCTCCTCAGGAACCGCTCTCGGCTACTGTTAAAATGCAAAAGGTTGACTTGGTTCGGGCACGTCTCATCTCCCAATACCCTGCAGGGCACCCTTGATTGGGGGCGGAGAAGAGGCTACCTTAGAAATAATTCTATTGCAAAAAAAAAAAATAATATAATAATAGCGATTTGAGTTCTGTGGTACATCGAAAGTAAAGAATTAATACAACAGTATTCCAGTTTAAAATACAATCATGAAAAAATCGGATCTACCCGAAACCAACAAATAACCTTGCCTGTCGATCAAGCTAAGGGGATATAACTCTATGCAAAGGTTTTGCAGGGTACAGCTAGTAAATTATAATAGATAAAATGGACCAGCCATAATTTTAGCGAGTTATCTCAAAGTCACGTGACATAGAGAGATAATATGTAGAGAAATTTCCTAACATTCTCCCAACGACAAACAAATTGTTAAGGGACAAACGAGAGAAGGAATCTGTTTATATGTAAAGAACTGTATTTTGCATGTGTTAGGCAGATGTGGAGAGTTTATGCCTCAATACTGTTTTCCATAGCATGTAGATATGAAGCAGACCTGAAGCTCCAGGGCCGGCTCAAGGCATTGATCGCAGAGTCACATGGTTCCTAGGTAACCGTTTACATTTCATCCCTTCAGTTGTAGTCGTCTTGGCCCTTTAAATCTGTTTTTCTCCACCTACCTACCAACAATCATACCAACATTCCTACCTACCTACAATCTTACCAACATTTATACCTACCTACAATCTTACCAACATTCGTACCTACCAACAATCTTACCAACATTCCCACCTACCAACAATCTTACCAACATTCCTACCTACCAACATTCTTACCAACATTCCTACCTACCAACATTCTTACCAACATTCCCACCTACCAACAATCTTACCAACATTCCTACCTACCAACAATCTTACCAACATTCCTACCTACCAACAATCTTACCAACATTCCTACCTACCAACAATCTTACCAACATTCCTACCTACCAACATTCTTACCAACATTCCCACCTACCAACAATCTTACCAACATTCCTACCTACCAACAATCTTACCAACATTCCTACCTACCAACAATCTTACCAACATTCCTACCTACCAACAATCTTACCAACATTCCTACCTACCAACAATCTTACCAACATTTCAACCTACCAACAATCTTACCAACATTTCAACCTACCTACATATTTGAAAGGTGTTAGTACTGAGAAGCACATTAGTACTATTCGACCTAGGGGCACTTGCCCAGTTAGTCTATCCATAATATTGACCCAGGCCCGTAAATATTTTCGCCCACATTCAGCGTCAAATAGCTCACCGACACAAAAGCAACAACAACAACAGCAACATAATTTCTCGCGACCTCGACCAACTATGACAATTAATTACAATACACTATACTAGACATTGTCAGAATAGGTGGGATGACGTCATGTCACAGACCTAAACAAGAAAATGTTGCAGGAAGTGTCCGTGTGTTTTTATTTTTAAACATTCTGCCACCACGCGGTATAGACCAGTGATTCTCGTGTTCCTTGGATCAACAGTGTTTTGGATAAAGCCAATGAGTGTTGTCCTCGAAATTAATTAAATAAAAATTTAAGATTGTTTTCAAAATAACATAGATAATAACATAATTTGGAGAAATAATAATTGTAGTCATAATAATTAAAGTCATAATAATTGGAATTATATAAATTGGATTTATATCTGATAACAATGTTTCTGTTTTCGTTGCGCTCTTCATATAAAAAAAAAAATAAGCGGGGTCGTTCTTATGATTATTGAGGCCCCATCCAAAAAGTACATTTGGGGAGAAAGGGGGAGGGTAGGGCGAGGCGAAGGTACATATTGATATTGCCCTAAGCAGAAACCCCGTCATATTCGATTTTAGGGGCATGATAATATTTGATGCCATGGGCCCATCTGACCCATACAGACTTTTAATTAAGTCATTTAGCTCTGGGGCCCAGCTTTCCTGTAGCAGGCCTGACTACTGCAAATGTAGTTTTTCTTTCCATAAATATGGTTTTGACCACGGGCGGGCCAAATTAAGTTCTTAAATTTGACCGGTGGGCCGCAACAGGAGTAGGTGGTGGACAAAGTGTTAATTAAAGTTTTAAATGTTATAACATAACAGGCGTATGCCAAGTTAAAAATTAAAACGAGTGGCGGGCCTGATTAAACAGTCCGGCAGGCCGGATTTGGCTCGCGGGTCGTAGTTTTGCCCATCGCTGGCTTTGAGTGTTTGTACTTGTTCACTCGTTCTCAGATTATATAAAATGTCCAAAGTTTAGTGTTCCACGAATTCAAAAAAAAAAAAAGGATGAGAACCATTATTGTAGACTACCGCGTAGAAATTTAGATCCTGTTGGATCTACACATACGCCATGACGCTGACTAATGACGTCTTAAAGTAGGTCAAGTTAAACCGTAGATCTCATTGGTTAAAAGAAAAAACACTAAAGAAAATAATGTCATTGTCTTAAAAATTTTTACCTGCGGTAAAGTTAGATTTGGAATGTTCGGAAAACGAACTTTTTTGTACGTAGCTCATGTGACGTCAATACAACCAACTGATCTAAAAATAGCACAATCGTCCGAAAATAGCTCAATCGTCAGTGGTGCGGGCTAATTATAGAATTATTAATGAAAACGTGATGAATGAATAACTGAGTTGACAGATAATAAATGAGGCGTTGCTCGTGTTGTGTTCATTTTGTTCTTTATTGCCATACAGAATATAAACATGATTAAGAGGACAGGGAAAAATGGATTAGAATTGACTTGGATAATTTGCCTTTTCCATGCGTCTGTGACATTCTTGAAGGGAGGGTGTGGGAAAGGGGTAGGCGACTAAGGTATTCGCCGCTGAAGCGATAGGAGGGTCTGGATTGCGGTATAGCCTTTTCAACACTCAGCTCCCTCGACAACTCAAATGAAACTCGTCCTAAATCCCGTTTACTGATGGCATCAGCGGTACCTCATCTTAGCAGCTTGAGCAGCTCCTTGGAAAAACGATTGCTATTGGGTCCCCTAGAACCGGGATTCTAAACCATTTATTCCAATGGGGTACGGGAAAGATTATCCAAGGTATACCAGCGACATTTACTTTTCGTTTTAAAACAACCAATGAGCTTGAAGAAAGTCGCCAGCTTGGCTGCGTGACTCATCACCGAATCACGCGACCCAAGTATCGCATCAGAAAGTAAAGCACACTGCATTATGAAATTAAGTACGTTTATTTACGAACTTACGTGTTAGGGGTACCCGTGCAGGGCCGGCTCTGGGCATAGGCGACATAGGCAGCTGCCAAATTGCTAGGGGCGCCAAATTTTAGAAAAAAAAAACAATTTAAAAAAAAAAACGATCATGAAGGGGCGGGTGTCCTAATAGATGACTGCCTAAGGCGCTAAATGGCCTGGGGACGGCTCTGTACCCGTGGACATACTTTTGCAGTGTTTGCACCCTTTGGGGTAAAGTCGCGAAAAATAAAAGGTAGAAAACCGCTGCCCTTGAACAAATACACATGAACTCACCAGTGACAGGAAGACACAGCATGGTCTCACTGCACACTCTTAACAGTGAGCTACTGTCGGCGGGGTGCACTTCATGGAATCGAGACTCAGTTAAATGTTTTTTGCAATTTTCAGATTCGTAGGCGGGCGCCGGAAAATGTAACTCGCACAGGGCATCACAATAGCTAGCAACGGCTTTGTAAAATTTCTAACTACGCAGAAGTTTTTTTTTGTTTTATTTTCACAATTTTTGTTTGTGCCCATCCTGTCACGTGACACGAGGATATTGGTTTTTTTTTCTGTACTGTCATTTATCATTTGTTTACCTTTTGGTCATTTACTTCTAACTGTAACAAGTTGTAACATCAGGTAGACACCGAAAACAATGTTATTCCTGTGATGGGCTTCTGGGCAGGTGAAGTCAAATGTACAAGATGGTGGTAGGGGTAGTGATTCCGTGGTAAGGGGGTAGTTTTACGGTGGTACGGATATTGAAGGAATTTTTAAGCACAGAGAAAAAAATCTCATTTCTAAGAAAAATTATTAAATAAATATGTTCATTAAAATAATTTTTTTTTTGCCAATGAAAAAAAAATCATAAGATACGCTACAATTCAACCTCAGGATAACAATAGAAAGACGTTGTGCATTAAGCGAAATGTTCGACAAAAAAACATTTACGTCTCGTTTGAGAGAAAAAAAAGTCATTAACAGTTAGAAGTTTTTGACATAGAAAAATTGAAGGAAACAGTAAGAAAACAAAATTAACAAAAAAAAATACACATTAAAAACAACGAATAAAAGACCAAAAATAAAAATTATTAATTAAAACACATTCACCCCACTCCACAATTCAGAAACTAGAAACACAGAGGCGTACCTAGGGTGGGGTGGGGGTGTCCAAATTCGAAAGTACCCCCGGGCCCCAACTTGAGGAGGGTCCCCGAATTTATTTTTTTTTACATTAAATATTAAGTACATTATCTCATGTCATGGTTTCGAATGTCAAAATGCGGGGGTTTCCAATGAGGTCAAGCACACCACCCCATTCCCCCCAAGCCACCAAAATCCCTGCCGAAATAATTTTCCACCAATCAACTCGGATTAATTAATCATTCGCGATTTTCCTGAAATATTGTACACTGTGATTAAATCAAACAGAAGGTAAAGTTTTTTAATAAAGAAACTTAGTGTTGAATAAACAGAATGATAGAAAATTGTTTGTATAATAGCACGTTACATTCTATTGCGTCTCATTGGTTGGTTGTTGCCAGACATAAGTTGACCTACACCTTTTTTTCATTACTAAACGTGCAGAAATTTTAGTTTTTTCTAATGCGTACTTTTTGAGTGGAGGAAAAATAAACTCAAATGAGCTTAATCGGTAAAAAAAAAATTACCGTATTTCCCCATGTATAAGCACCCCCTTTGTATAAGCCGCCCCATCCCCCCTGCCCCCCCCCCCCCATTTTTGGACTGTGAAGTTTTTAAAAAAAAAAATATTAGATAACCGCAAGTTAGGTTTTCATAGTCTCGTCAATCTTCTTGACGCATAAAAGTGTACCTGCTTTTTTATGCCCCCCCCCACTTTTTGGGCTTGAAAATTTAGGAAAAAAGGGTTGGCTTATACCTGGGGAAATACGGTACATTCTTTTAAGGTTCTTCCCAGTCGTCGTTCTCAGAAGTACAAAAAAAGAAACAACCACAAAAACTAAACATTACATGACTTCAATTCATGTTTCGAAGATTTGTCCAATGTTAGATTAATTTTTTTTTGTCTCTGTAAAATTCTCCATATACTTTATACTGGGAGAACTTTTTATCAACATCCTGATTCTAGACCCAGCGGTTCTCAACCGGTGGACATACTTTCGCACCCTCTGGGGTAAAGTCATGAAAAAGATTGACATTATGCTTTTAGAGATAGATTTAAGGATTGGCGCAACAGACGCGCTCTTAGGAGCCAAGAATATTTAGGGGGCTCCGCAGATTCCAATTTTTATACATTTTAATTTCGTCTCTGCTTTTTCTAAAGGAGCAAACAATTCCTTCTGAACCCGGGGCCCCACCTAACAAAGCTACGCCCCTGACTAGACCAAAGCGGCCGAGAAGGCACCATGTAAGTCACAGATAACTCGACTCGTTTGGAGCTCGATCAAGTTGCCCGGATCACTGATAAAAGTCGAAAAAAAAAACCTCACACAAAAAAACCAATCTAATCAGAATGTCATAAGTAAATCTCACAACTGAATGCCAAGCTGATCTTAGACAAGTATTCAATTACCTGTTTTTTTTTCAAGAAATCTCGATAAACTTAACATAGCGTGGCTCTTTTTTTTTGTTTTTTTTCATTTTTGAAAAACAAAACGAAAATATGCCTGTAATTAATCTTATGCATGGTCCCCCTGAAGTTTATACAGTGAATTACAAAAATAAAATTCAGATTGATTTAGTTAATTAGAATTAATTTAATCTTTATTCTTCGAAAAAATCATCTTGTCAGATTCAAAATTGACATCACATGAATTACTGTCATCATTTCTCACAATCGTTCTAAACGCTTCCAATTCTGGTAAAATCATGTATACTGCTATTATATTAATTACAATGATCTATTTTCACAATAGTTCTAAGCGCAGCAAAAATCGTGTATACTGCTGTTACATTAATTAATATCACATATTTTCACAAAAATTCTGCCAATAAAATCCAAAATCGTGTACACTTCTATTTTTAGGATTTCCCCTTTTTTTCTCCCAGTTTTCATTATGGCTGAAGACAATGAGCTGAACGGACGTGACAGGTGTTCAAAACACTTCCCCGTTCTCAGGCAGATTCAGCGGACAGCGTACCAAGACAACGATCCTAATGCCATTCTTCATCCGATGATGATGTTTGACAGTTTGACATCAGACCAGGCCGCACCGCCTTAAACAAATAAACAAATCATGAATTACTTTTAATGCTGTGTCTTTAATGGAAACCAAATAGCTCTGATTTAGTTAGTAGAGAAATTTTCACAAAATTTTCAAAATACAAACAAAAAAAAAGTTAAAAAAATTATCTTATTAGCAGGCCGCTCAGCTAGTAAACAGTAAACTTGACGCATTTCTGTTTATTTTTAGCCATTGAAGTTTTTGTACAAAGCAGTTCTAGTCAAAGATAAATTATTTAGCTGCCTAGACCTCCATTACCATTGGGCCTAATTTGTTATAACTTTCTATCAAATATGATATCATAGACATGGGCGGACTTATGTTAGTTGAGGCCCGGGCACAGAGGAAAATGTTGTACCTTTTAGAAAAAGATATATACAGTGGGTATTCGGTTAACGAACTGTTCGGACAGCGAACAAATCGGACAACGAACACTTTCAGGAAAGATTTTTATGTTCGGACAACGAACAAAATTCGGATAACGAACGAAAATTAATTCTAACGAAAACGTCTCGGCTCTCGGAACACCCGACATCAGTCCTCAATTTGTCCTGAAAATGGATGTGCGCGTGCGCTGACACGTCATCATTCATACTACATAGCAGTGAGGCAGCACCATACGACGCGTAGGGTAGTGTGCGACGACACTTTGTCAATTGTGTACCATACATATGTAGTTGGTTTATGTCCTTGTGGTTTTTGTATGTGCTTCTCTAAACGCCTTATTAAAAAAACCCTGAAAATTTGACAATATTATGGGACATGAAAAGAGTGGAGTGTCAAGAACAGTGCTCACCATAAAAACCGAACAAGAGATTATAACTAAAGTAGAGAGTGGACAAATAATGACTGATGTTACCAGGCAGTACGGCTTGAGCAGGTTCACGGTAGGCACAATCCTAGCTAAAAAAGATATCATCAAGAAGACTCAAGCCGCTAAAGGAGTAACGAAAAATACATTTGAGAAGCAAAAAAAGTGTCATCCATGATAAACACGAGAGTTTGCTTTTAGTTTGGATAAATGAACGGGAGCTGAAAAAAGATGTAACTAGAATGGCCATCATTCAAGAGAAGACTGGAGAAATTTTTGAGAAATTGAAAGAACAAATTCCAGGCTCGTCCTCCGAAAATCTAGAATTCAAGGCTACCACTGGCTGGTTTACAAAATTTAAAAGGAGATCTGGCATTAAACAAGCTGATGTCAATAGGGTTGCTGATCTCCACCAACGACATTGCTATCAATCATTTCCTGAAAGTCCTGAAGGAGAGAGAAAAACAACCGACATTGGACATGTTCTTTAACGTCCAAAGAACGGAAAAGAACTGATTAATAAGCAAGACCATATGTATGTATCATAATTGTAATAAATAAACTTACTAAGAAATTTTTCTTGTACATGACAATTTTTTAAATACAATTTTTAGGATCTCCAGAACGAATTAATCGAATTTCCATTAACATATATGGTAAATCGATGATCGATTAACGAACGATTCGGATAGCGAACATAATTGTGGAACGGATTAAGTTCGTTAACCGAATGCCCACTGTATATATATATATATATATATATATATATATATATATATATATATCAAAGGGTTTTAAGTCGGGCTTTACAAGTATCAAAGGGTTTTAAATTGTGCTATTTGGGCCCGGAAATATTCGGGTGCCCTGGGCGCGCGCTAGGTGCGGCCGTCATTAAATCGGCCTGTGCCCAGACATAATGTGGAGGATGATATTATTTTGCGCCCGACACATAGAGATGACTGAAAACATGGCGGATAGAGTGGGTGGGGAATATCATGCCCTTAAAGCTGATTGGCACCAACCAATTTATGTTGGCAAACATTACAATGCCTTAGCAAGCTATTTCACAGGAATTGAGATTTCTAGAAATTCAATGATTTTCAACCAATATCGATCATAAACAAGCAGTTGAGAAGGGAGACACCAACAGAAACCATTCACCTCAGCTCCGTTAGATAAGCTTCTCTCTTTTATTTTTTTTCAAATTAAGGATACATTTCACTTAATGATTAAAAATTTTTTTCTTATGTCTTGGTATATTTCTCGAAAAAAAAATTAGTTTTAAAATGAATAATGTGAATTAAATAATCCCCCCCCCCACTCCCACCCCACCCCTCACCCACTTTTAAAAAAAAGAGATGATTGTTTTTTTTAAAACTGTTCAATCAAGATTGTGTTTCACATATGACGTGATCTTTAATTCGGTCAAATCTAGTTCTACTTTTTTTTTCTTCATATTCAGTTGAATGTATAGATATATATTTCTACACATGTAAACACACTATTTTTGCGCAACTAAAACGTCTTCAGATGACACTGGGTCTAAATTTAGAAATCAGGATTCACTAAAAATTAAAGCCAAAAAAAAAAAAATAAAAAAAAAACAACAACCCAACTCTAGAAGTCCCCATTCTCATTACTTCATTGTGTTTTATTTTGTAACGTCTATCATCACATCCGCGCATGCCCAGTTGCACCGCGCGTGTTTCTCCGGCTATTTTTCACCCTATGACACATTGCTGTCCACCGTATAAATAGCCACCTACAGGTGTGATAGGGGACAACTTTGTGTAGAACTTGTAGAGAAGTAACAACGAAACAAATTCTTTAACACTTTCGATAAATTTAATATTTATTACATTGCTACGGAAATAAATTTAAATTTAAAGCAACAACAATAAAATAAAAACAAGAAATTAAAAGAAACAACAACTTGGAAACAACAAGAAACAATGATGAAACAAACAATTCTCGCTTTGTATTTTACCAGCTTCACATTTCTAGGTAAGTGAATTTCATCGTATGTATCATTGATATTGATACAATGATTAAAATAATTTTTTACCTCAAACGAATTTTGTAAAACAATTTGTAGTGAATGGCAATATATATATATATATATATATATTATATATATATATATATATATATATATATTTCTTTAAAAAAATTCAATAAATTAAAGAAAAAAAAAGAAATATTAATTAAAATCTATTTATTTTCTTTAAAAATAAAAAAAAAAATAACAACATTTAAGTTAATTATGGTTCTAAAAAAAATTCACTTCTTTAAGGTTTTTAAATTTAAAAAAAATAGATTTTTTTTGCAAATATCAAATCATTATCACATAGTTACTTTGTATTCTTGTCTGTTTAAAACTACATTTTATTTTGATTTCAACTAAAATATTATATGAAAATTTTCTTGAATTATTTTGAAAACGATAAACTTTATGCCAATAGTGTATATTAGGTAAATGTTCTAAATGCTTATGTACTTACCTACCTACACACATGCAAACTTACTATTTATCAATACCTACTTACTTACCTACCTACCAACCTATCTGCCTACCTATACCTACCACTATTTACTACCTGCCTACATTACCTACCTTTACTTAATGCATGCCTGTCAAAGTGTTCGCCAAGCTTCCGAAACTAGTCTGTCGTCTTTCCAGTACTTTTACATGTCGCTTTCAGTCTCCCCATGTATCAAATGTCAGCAAACAATACTCGCCCTTTATAAAGTTTGGGTAAATAATAAATCGGTCTATACAACTCATGAAGCTCATTTGATGTTTCGTCTAAATTATTACCTTCAACGTTTACACATTTTATTATCTATAACTGACAATGACCTTTAACGGTGAATATTTATAGATAACTCTTGACTCCCAGCATGGAAATTACCGAAATTACCCATTTCAGTGCCATAGCGAGCTTAACTCGCGCCCGTGGCACAATACCTATTTTTAATAATTTTTAGCGCCCCGCACCCCCATTCGAAAACCACATAATATTATATGTAAAATACACCATTTGGCGCCCCTTTGTGAGTAGCGCCCGGGGCACCCTCTGCCACATTTATATTTTTTTCATCTATGAGTGAGTCGCTGCTACGGCTGTGCGTCCCTGACCTGTTGAGCTGACTTTTGGAAGCAATTTCGATGAGCGCAAAGTTAGCTGCAATGTGATAATGGCATACAGAAAGGTTCAAATCCCAAATGACGCAAGACACCCCCCCCTTCCCCTTACCACTGACGCATTGAGTAGATCACCCCCCGTATTGAGAAGGGGGAACCACTGAAATGTGGCTGACACATGAAGTGTTTGTGTGAAGTCTTCTTGAACATTTTAGGAGTAATTCATTTCAATTAAGTAATAAGGCATTGGACGTACAAAATTATGCATGCAGATCGCAGTATGTACAGGCTCTCCTCCCAGCCCATAGCGTGCGGTGGTGGGGGGCCTGAGGGGCCTGGCCCCTTCTGTAAAATTTTCTTGCTAAGGGGCTGCTCTCCTCCCATATTCCCTCACCTCCATGCAGAAATAGTAACATTTTGAAATTAAAAATCGTATTAAAAAAAACAAACAAAACAAAACCAACAGCTACGAAATAGACACTAACTTGTGGAGACCTACTCCCCCCTTTTATCCGCCATGTTTTCAATCATCTCTGTGAAGATGTTCGCTGTGTCGGGTGAAAAATAATATCATCCGCCCCTGACTTTGTTTCACCGGCCCTGAATAAAGGGGGGGGGGGAAACAAGAAAAACATACATCATAAATATGCTGACAATAGCGAAAAGAATAAAACGAGTTGTAAATTCAAGACAGGGAGGACCATAAAATGAAAGGAACAAAAAAGACCAATTAAAGACACCATCACCAGACGGTTAGCTTTTAAAACTGTCAGCAGACGTCAGTTAGACTCATAACACGTGACACATTGTCTGAATGTATGCACTCCTCTCTGTGAAGAGCTACGTGTTTTTTTTTTTTAGTTTCGTAAAAAAATCTTGACATAAACAAATGACCTAATTTTTAAATGTTCCTACGACTGTTTACCCTGGTCATTTTTTTAAACTACATCTATCTATCTATCTATCTATCTATCTATCTATCTATCTATCTATCTATCTATCTATCTATCTATCTATCTATCTATCTATCTATCTATCTATCTATCTATCTATCTATCTATCTATCTATCTATCTATCTATCTATCTATCTATCTATCTATCTATCTATCTATCTATCTATCTATCTATCTATCTATCTACATACCCATACTCACCAACCTACCTACCTACTTGTAAGCCTGCCTGTCCGTCCGTCTGTCTGCCTGCATATCTATCCATGGGAAATATAAAACATAGGTTTGTTAGGGGTACAGTAAAATGGAATGAATGCTTAATACGCAGATAATTCAAAACAAAACAAAACAAAATACCAATGAAATCAAAATGAATCAATTAACCAAGAACAATCACTCAATCAACACACACATACATCAGAAGTAATTTAGATCAATAATAAATCTGATGAGAAGTTCTCCCCCCCCCTTTTCCCCATATTCCCCCCCCCCCCCAGATGTTTTATGAAACCAACAGCTACAACATGGGTAATTCATGCCTAGCGCAAGAATTGAGACGAGCGACTGGAGAATAATCTATCGTCACCTAGCCCTAAAAAAAATAAATAAAACAACAAATTCAACGTCTGTTCAAGGGCACAGCTAGAGGCGCCCCCCCCTCCCTTCATCACACACTCACCACAGGCCCCAACAATAAAACACTTCTTCAATGAACCTCGTAAAGCTATTTTTTTTTCTTTTTAGTACAACGCGCACGGAATTTTTTTTTATTTAGGTTAACATTTTTATCACTTTTTGTTGTTAGTGCGACTTTAAGGAAAAAAAATTGTTCGCTTGTCCGTCCATTAAATGACATGGATAAATTGAAATGGAGTGACAAACGGAGTCTAACAGATGACAACTGACATTTGGGGACCAGGGCAGGCCTTAGGCCGATTTGACCGATTGCTCCGAAATTGGGCTCCGCGCCTGGCAGGGGTCCCGCTATTTACACTTAACAGTAATAGTTGCTATTGTAAAAAAAAAAAAAAAATTAGAAGAGGGGCCTCGCAAGGCATCCGTTAAAATTGGAGCCCCTCAATCTGTAAGGCCGGCCCTGATGGGGCGACAACAGACTTCAGCTGATGTAGATGGGGGCTAGAGTTTAGATCCGTCTCATTGTCCCACACTGAGTGAAACGTCTGTCTCCATGTTGTCTGTCTAAGCAGCTGAAAGTGACATTTTTTTTTCTCTTTCCTCATGGGCAACAAAACACCTGTCACAGGTTAGGAGGATGGGGGCGGGAGGGGGTGTGGTTTAGGTCGGACAGAGTGGAACTGTTTTGGAGACTTTGTCACTGCGGTGTATGTAAGTAAAGTGTGCGCGGTTATCTGTGTCTGTTTGCCAGTATGTTAGTGTGTGTGGGTGTGTACCTTGTACATGTTTGTTTTTCAGTGTGTGTGTGTGTGTGTGTGTGTGAGACTGTGTACTTTGTACATGTATGTTTGCCAGTGTGTATGCGAATTCAGGTATCTACAAAAAAAAATGATAAATGTCCCGTGTGTCCTAACTGTAGATTTATAGCATGACGTCGCAAAGTCCGGTTTCCCTTGGTTTCTCATTTTTATTTTTATTGTTAGCGAAATTGTGTTATTTCTCCTGCTTCTACTTTGGTGAAGTACAGTATAGAAGTTGCAGAATTTAAAATGACGTGGCTTAGTACATTACAAAACCGATTTGTTTATTTTAATTGATATCTTTTTAAGTTACCTTATTAAGAGCTTAACCACTAGCCAGTAGCGAAGGAAGGGTTACAGCGGACTGTGTGACCGACCACACACGCAGTGCCGAAACTAGGGATTTGGAGGCCCGGGGTGCTTGGCCTCTTTGGGGGGCCCCTGCATTTTGATATTCGACACCAAGATATAAGATAATGTACTTAATATTCAATGTAAAAAAATATTTTGTGGCCCTCCTCAAGGTGGGGCCCGGGGGGGACTTTCAAATTTGGACCGCACCCTCCCCCACCCTAGGTACACCTCTGCGCACAGGGCACTAAACTAGGAAGGGGCGCCAAAAAAAATGTAACTAGCACAGGACGCCATAATGACTAGCTACGGATCTGCCACTAAATTATCGTCTGCAAACTTGGTCCTGTTGAAAACACGACTTGCAAATTTTGGGGACTGTGGCATTCTTACAAAAAGCTACTGATTTTTTTTTTTAGATGGAATGAACTTTAATTAATAACCAATTGTAAATCAAGTTATGTAATATATGACAAGATGCGATATCTCATTAAACCCGCTTTGAAATATTGAGATTCCCTCGTTAAAAAAAATGACGTCAGGTTGCCTGGAAATAAGCCGTATTCACCCAAGAGACCACAATTATATGCTATATTTAGAAATGACCAACCCCCGGCTAGAAAAATATAATTTTTTTTTTTCAAATCTGAAATTTTTTTTTTTGGGGTGGTTAAAAAATAACGCACATTTAAAAGATTTGTTTCGTAGACTTCTGTCAGTGCTTGGTTGTTTTAATTTTTAAACTTTCTTATTTTATTTTTCTCATAACCGTTTCCGTGAAGAGTTCAATCATTCAGGGAGGATGTGACGTGACAGAGTTGGCAGCTAAGTCAGGTTGACATGTCCGTCTCACACAAAAATGTGTGTGACGTAATGTCAGAGGTCCAGTGAATGATGTTTGCAATCGGGCTTTTTTTTTTCACAAAACACATTTATGTATACACACACATTCATGCATACAAACACATTCATGCATACAAAACACTTTCAGGGAGAAACACACATACACACAATCAATATCCATGCGCATCGAGTCATAATTTGATAAAAAAAAAGTTGATGTATTGCGATGGAGTGACGTCATCATGGAGGTGGAGGGGAGGGATCATCAATCTATCAATCAGCGAGGCGAGGTCATACACTCGTGGTATGCGCGGGGGGATATTTAAAAATAAAAAGATTATGTAAACAACATTTGGAAACGATTCATCACAACAACGATGTATACAACAGCCACTTGTCGTTAATTCATAACAACCGTACAGATTAATTAGATTTGGGGTTACATCCCTGCGTCAAATCAGAGGCGTAGCTGGGAGGGGGGGCGGGGGTACATATGTCCCCCGGGCGCCGAGGTTCAGGGGCGCCAAAATGGTGTATTTTACATATAATATTATATGGTTTTCGAATGGGGAGGGGGCGCTAAAAAAAAGGTATTAAAAAGGTAAAATGCCCCGGGCGCAAGTTGCCTTGCCCCCCCCCACCGCTACGCCTCTGCGTCAAAAATACGAAGCCCCGGTAGCCTAAGTGGGGTCCCATCGCCTTTTCGATAGGTATTTAGCAGTAAAAAAATAAGACCTAGTTATTTGACTGACAGGCAATAACAATCTTGTCTAAACGTAGCTAAGACTTGTAAAAGCCATTTCCCTTTAAATCTGTTAATAATTACATAAAAAAAACACACACTTGTTCACTGCCACACAAATAAAGGAAACCGGTGACCCTGTTTCCACAACGAGGCTGTCCGCACACAACAACGATGTCCGTACTGTGTTACTGACCGATCAATGACTGTTGGACAAACATATAGATCACTTAGTGTCAATGTTTCGCGCTTGTAACGCACGAGCCTGCAGGTCTCTCATTGTTTGCTTTAGGTCTATTACAGGCGAGTAGATCCATCGAAGTCCTCGTAAATGGATAGGCTTTCTTTTAAACTCCCGGTCCTGTGTCAAAATCGCTAACATGATTGTGGCGCTTTTTAAAGGGTCATTTTTTGAAGATATTGTCTTACAAGTGGGCAGCCCCGTGGCGTGAAAATTCTACAGCAGGGAGCCAAGCATTCTACAGCAGGGACCAGGCCAATAGCATGGGGGGCCCAGGAAATAAACGTTACTAAGTAGAGCAAACAAGCAGAGGGGGCGCCAGACAAAACGCCTGCAGCTTGTTGAGCAAACAAGCAGAGAGGTGGGCGGTAACCTGAACTTTTGTAGTTCCGTCATCTTACAAATGACATGACAAAGATTAACAGATGGGCGGAAGGGCTCCTTTTGCTAAAGATTCGATCCTGTTGATGGGTAGCCACAGTCTTTAATCTGCTCTCTCTCTTTCCCCCCCCCCGCCACACAAACAGAAACAATAGCTACAGAGGCAGATTTAAGGACGAGTGCAGCGGGAGCTCAATTAAAACCTTTGAGGTGTCTCTCTTTTTTTCCAAAGGGCCCCAAATAGTCACTTCTACGCCCTTGGCTTCAGCTGACATAAGTCCCCCCCTCTGAATAGCTGAGATTACTGGATAATGTGATTTGTTAACCCCTCCCTAGACTCCCCTGCCAATCTGCTGCAAACTAATATCCCACACCGCTAACAGATCGATATGTCTTTCAAAGTGATCGATGCCATACTATACATGTATAGGTAGTGACGGACAAGCAGTGTATTATTATCACACAATAATATTGCGTCTTATGCAGGTAGATAAATCACCGGTCCTCAACCGGCGGTACGCGTACCTTAAGAGTGATCGGAAATGGATACGCAGGGGAACGCAGAAACTTATAATTTTCGTTTGAAACAATCCAACCGCGTGCTACCCGAGTATCGCATTAGAAAGGTTTGGCATATTCCTGTTTGAAAATAATTACATTCATTGGCGAACTTACGAGTGAGGGGGTACACGCGGACATCCTTTTGGATTTTCTGTGGGGTATTGTCACGAGAAAGTCTGAGAGCCGCTATTCTAAATCAATGGCTGATTACTTTCACAAAACTTACAGTTATTTTTTTCTGAACTCCCGTAATACATTCATTCTGAGCAGTATTTTCCCCTACATTAATGTAATGTTTTGTTCTGAGCAGTATTTTCCCCTACATTAATGTAATGTTTTGTTCTGGGCAGTATTTTCCCCTACATAATGTAATGTTTTGTTCTTCTTTCATTTAAAAAATTGAAATGTTTTTAATTTTAACAACGGATAAATAAACTACATCAATGTAACTTCACCCCCACAGCTTGCAGGTCTGACGAGTCACCAGCTTTAATAGAGAAAGATTCTCTCAAACCTTTTACTAACGAAGAACTTGGCGAGAAACTTAAGGTAAGGACACGGCATTTTGTTTTCAATTCATGATAGTATTTAACTAATCGATTTGACTGACTTGTATAGTTTTTTTTTCCGGTTATGATTTTTAAAGAAAAATACGTATTACCAATTCTCCAATTGATATATTAAAAGTAAAACACTTCAATTTGAATTATGTGTGTGTGTGTCTGTGTGTGTGTGTGTTTGTATATAAAATGTACGTGCCTTAAAATCAACCACTAGTCTTCCCGGCCCCGGGGCAAGTTTAATTTTTTGGGGGACTAGGGCAAAATGTCTTTTGCGGTCGCGGTACTTGAACAAGAGGTATATTTTTTGTTACAGTTAAACAACAAAGGGAAAAAAAACAAACTTCGAGCGCGTTCTCCCCTTCCCCCCAGGGGTTGGGGCATGAGGCAGTCGACCCAAGTTAGCCACCTCTTAAGTCCACCACCGCCCGGGATATTACAGTACAGCATTTCGCAATGAACAAATGTAACATAGACATTCCCCCCCCCCTTATGTATTCCATGAAACAATAAGGTCTAAGGATGTCCCGTTTTTAAGAATCAGCTGTTTTATCTCTTCCCATTGTCCAGGAATTACTGGAGAAACGGCTAAAACTGCCGGACGGTCCAGATATTGAACTGGAATTTGATGACCTTTTCGATGAGTTGAAGTCTCTGTCACTCAGGATGCCGTCTGGTTTTACTTTCAACGTAGCTACGTATGGGCCCAGAGGTAAAAGTGTCAATCAAACTATTTATCCATTGATCAATACTTGTGATCATACTGCTTTTCATCAACTGAAGCACACATCCATCTTATCTATCCATTATTCATTTCTATCTTTCATTAATCCTATAATGGGTTAATGCATTATTTTATTCATTCTTCCGTCGAGCCATTCATTTGTTTATTTCTTTCATTTATTCCATCCGTCAATCCATCCTTTTTGTTTATTTCTTTCATTTATTCCATCCGTCCACTCATCGATTTGTTTATTTCTTTCATTTATTCCATCCGTCAATCCATACATATTCACTACTTTAAAACGTTCTTTAACTTTCTCACTTAAAAAAAAAACATTCACTCGTGCGTCTGTTTATCTATCTATCAATCCGCCCATCTATCTGCTTATCCCTTTCTCTCTCTCCCCCCTCCCAAATCATCCACAATCTCCGAAAACCTCTTAATGCAACAAAAGGTGGGAAGGTGTACGGAACTTTATCACAAGCACACTGGACATTTGATTAAAAATATTCAAAACTTGTTTGACCATTCACACAAGACAGCTGTCAGTCTAAACGCTATATATCTTAAATCAACAGCCGGCCATCCGGTGCTACAAAACATGAAGGCCATGAAGTGCTTCAACAGCAACAGCCAGCTCAACAGGTTTCTACAGCGCGTGAGCAAGGTTCTCAAAGAGCTGCAGGACGACTCCAGGGAGGACCCAAATGATTCCAGGGACATGGACGACAGGAGGAACGACACCAGCGCCGAGGTGGACCTCCGAGAGTCCAAGAAGAACGATTCCTCCGAGGAGGTGACGGACAAGTCCGACAAACCGAAGGACAGTCAGGAGAAGGACAAAGATGATGACCACATCCTTAGGAAACGGGACGCAAAATCTGGCCACTTAGACTGGGACGATTTGTTTGAAAAACTGGAGGTAATATTTATATTGGAAATAAGATTTTAATGAATTCATAAAGTAACATGTTTTAAATTTATTATATACAATAAGGTCATCTTTATTTTACATATAAGTAGCTGTAATGAAGTAAATCTAAAATAATTTAATGAGATGGGGATTTGAGCCTTGTGTGTTCCTCTTAAAGTTATTTAACACGAGATTTATGTTTTCCAATTTGCTTAATTTTAACTCTGGTTTTAGCAAAGGCCTAAGTTATGTTAACAAAATATATAATGAATTCTTTACGATTTGTCTATATATTAGAGTTCTGCTTAGGCCTAACTTATTATTTCTGTGATACAATGATTTTTTTTAGTCCAGTTGTATGGTCGCGAAATCGGGAGTGTTAGTATGTGCAATTGTTGGTTAATTTCGACTTAAATTCTTTTTTAAAAACATATGATCTGCTATTTGTCGAGCAAACTGAAATAGTACCCCCGCCCCTTTCCCCAAATCACAAGTAAGTTTGCGAATAAATGTAAATATTTACATAATGGAGGGTAGTACCTACCTTTCTAATACGATACTTGGTCACATGGTTTGGTGATGAGTCACTTAGCAACTGGTGACCTTCACGAAACTCTTGATCATTTTAAAGGAAAATAATATGCCGCTGCATACCCCTGAAAAAAACCTTTACCGTACCCCTGCAAACCCTTTACCGTACCCCTGAAAAACCTTTACCGTACCCCTGCAAAAACCTTTACCGTACCCCTGCAAAACATTTACCGTAGTCCTTGTTATTAAGAACCGCGTTTTTAGTCCATATACAAAATCAACTTGTAAAAAAATAAATAACTCTAGATAGTGAACCGAGATGTTTGCCACGACTAGACATCGTGCAGCTTAAAGGGTTGTGTAACGGGTGTATTTGTTATTTATTTATCAAGAATAGACCATTATTCTCCGTTTCTCTTTGTGATCGCATCATTTTTTCCCCATTTGACTTATTCTACAGGAAGACGACCTGGAGTGTCTGTCTGGCTTCGTCAACGACAATGAAGAAAAATTCTTGTGCGCACGTTTCTCTCGGGGCTCTGCCGGAATTTTCCGCAAAATCCTATCCAGCGGCTTCGACTGCGATGACCATCTGGACGACGCCAGCAAAGAAGACCACGATGACGACGACAACGACGATGATGATGTGAGTCCGGAGGTTATCGATGATTTGTTAGACGATACGAATGTAAACGATAAGTTGTTTAGCGGCGAGACCTTTGACCTTTTGAACGACGGTCGCGGCGATGTGGATGACGACGACGGCGGCGATGATGATTTCGATTACGATTTGTTGGACGACTGGGCGAACGAGGAGTCGGAGGAGGACGTTGAAGAGCTACTGCAGGCGATTGAAGATTGGACGGACGACGTCATGCGAGACAGCGCCAAGGATATGGGCGACGGCATGGAAGACCTGGTTGAAGGTGTCTTCGTCGATAGAGACGATAACAGGGATACCAAATCAGATGAGGTTTTCGAAGATACGAAGGAAATAATCAGCGTTGAGAGGAAAGACGAAGAGGACGAATCGTCCGATTTATTACATGACGGAACCAGGGTCAAGGACATGGCAGTGGTAGTCATCGTAAAAGATGATGACGATGATGATAATCCCGACAATGGCAAAAAAGATGATGACGACGATGATGATAATTCCAACGATCGTAAAAAAGATGATGATGACGACGATGAAGACGATGATAAGAAAAAACACTGGCGTAGAGTGAGTTTAAATACAAAAAATATCAACGCCATGTCTGTTGCTGACATGAACCGATCGCTTTGCAGTGGTTTGTTGAGGGTGCAAGGGAGATAACTATTCGCTTATATATTTTTTGATCCAGTATTCAACTGCTTTTGGTACCAACATACAGTAGCTTTAGTATTCAGACATAGAATTCTAATAGAATTAGTATTTGACCAATATATAAAGGTTGGAATTATAGTCATTAGTCTAGAGCAGTTTTGATTCATAACTATATTTGTAAATATTTACTGCATGCAAACTATCATAACATTTTTATTTTGTCTTCATCTCTGTGCAAAGTCTCTAACATTTCCAGGAATTCATCGAACTCCATTTTTCGTAGGTTAAACCACAGATTTAGGTATTAGGGTTAAAATGAAGCGTGTTTGGTGATGAGTTGCAGGCTTTTTTTTCCATGCAACATTTATTGAAAGCGTTGTACTAGAAATTTAACTATAACTAAGATATGCTTAATACAATAAATAATTTCATAGTTAATTTGGGGAAGATTGACAAGGCTTTTAGACATATTTAGGCATATTTAGACATATTTAGGCATATTTAGGCATATTTAGGCCAAATTTTAGATGTGGGCCCTTTTGATATAATAGTCAATGGGGGTTAATACTTGAATGGGCCTCTTTGAAGTGGGATAGGCGGCCCATCTAATTCGTTACCCATCCATAAGAATGGCTTAGGGCGCAAAAGGTCACATGAAAACTATTGTTCCCTGTACTAATGTTATGGTGGTTTAAAAATGCGCGCTTGACAGGATGTTACATAATAAAAGCTGCCTACGCGTAAAACACCTTCACAGCTAACAACGTAGCCGTAGGCAGTCTCGATCTAAATGTCCAGTTACTTGAACTTCTTATGGAACTAACTGAACTAATAGAACTAAACTGTTCATGAATTTTAGCACTCATCTATTTTTTTTTTAAAGCTAATAACATCTGTTAGACATGAAGGAAGTGTTGTATGCTTGAACTATTCGTGTCGTGGAAAATATCCACCGTTCATATGGAATGTTTTATGGTTGACTTGTCTTACAAATGTATAGATTGAAAGTCACAAAAATGGATCTATTATGGAGGAAAGAAATATTCTTACATATACTTCATTACTTATAAATTTATTTAAACTCAGCTTTTCAAAATAATGATAAAGCCGATTTATTCACATAACATGCCTACTAACTACATAACAATGGAACAGTAACATTTCATAACTCATACATTTTGGTTATCAGTTTATTTAACAAATTACTAATACCGATATACAATTGCAGTTGATATAATGCAATACATATATTATTATATATATTATTCTAAATCGGTTTCGGATGTACATATTCTTAATACGCAAATATGAGTCAGGAATATATGAGCATATAATAACTTTACGGCAGATGTTTACAGCTTGGATAAACTTAATTGATTTTATGTGTTAAGGAAGTTTTATATCCATAATATCATTTCCTCAGCTAAAAAATAGGATACAATTGTAATTAGATAGACCAACGCACATATGTATGTGTACCTACACACTCTTACACATTCCTAGTGTAATGTAGATAGGCTCGACAGTTCAGAGGGTATCGTTCATCAAATGTTTGTGTTTTCTGTCTCCAGCGTTTGAGTGAGTCCCACCAGATCGCCATCCTCAACAGGCTCAAAACTAAAGATTCCAGAGAATGGACCGACGATGACGTGAAGAAAGTCCTGAGGCTGACCCCTGACGTCATAGACGACGACTTCCTGGAGGATCTTCCAGAGAATTTATTAAAGATGCAGTAGGTGTTGGAATATATCAATTATCAGTTGTTCATTCATGGACATTTAATTGAGCTCCTTATATTGCAAAGGTCATCGAGAATAGCTCTCCACGGAACACGGTTCTGCCAGGGTTTCGGACCCCCTTCCCCCTCTCATTCCTTTCTTTGTTTTTCTTTTTACATTACAAAAACGTCCCCAAGAGCTCCTTAGGCTGGTGACCATACTCTTGGAGGTTCTAGCGACAGGACATTTTTGTGATATCATCTGCCTTTCCGAAATGGCCCCCCTAACTGCACATCTTTCCTTCTATTTGCTGGCCGAGGGAAAGGGCCGCATCTTGATCTGCCCTTATACACGTGTGCTTGTTTAAATATATACAAGAAGCAACTTTGTATGGCACATCATAGGTCACACTCTCTCACCAGTGATGATAAAACGATATAAAAAAAATATCTTCAACATCTGGCATTTTTGTGTTTCAATAATCAAAAGTTACAATCTTAAATTAAAATTTTTAAAGTATATTTATTAGTTTTAAATCAGATTCTGAATTTAAAAGATAGTGACCTGAAATAACCTCTTTTGATTCCCCAGCATGCAACAGTTTGTCAAGATAGCCTTCAGACAAAATGGCAACCCAGGACTCAGGTACATCCTTCGCGAAAAAATGGACGTCGACTTTGAAAAAATGACCACAGATAGTCTCCGCCAGATGGGGCCCGGCCTCATGGCACTAAGGTTTGACCAACTCCAGAGGCTGGACGGCAAACTCTTTCTGGAAGTGGACACGGACAGAGAAGATGACGATGACTCGAAAGAAAAAGATGATAAAGAGAAAAAAGTGAAAGTTGACGATGACGATGATGACGACGATGATGATGACAAGAAGATGGTGAGATTCGCTATAGGACAGAGGATCAAGTCCTCGCTGAACGTCGCTAACATGACCAGAGTTCAACTGGGAAGGTCAGTAATAAAGCTTTAATTAATCGCTACCATTCCGGCCCGCGCCTTGAGCAGAAAATGTTTAGCTTGTTCAGTTTTTATTATCTTTCAAAACCTTTTGGTAACATTTGCCATTTTTTTTGTACAAATATATTTCTCAGGGCCATGCATTATCTTCATGATGACCTTGACTTTATTCGGAAAATTGAGCCCGATGACCTTCTGGATGCTCTCAAGGACATTCGTAACATTGACTACGACGATGACGATGTACGTACTAATCTTACCTGTCTATTATATATATATAACCTGTGTCTATAACAAGTTTTTTGAGATATTCAAATATCTAATAATGTATTCAGGGCTCAGGTAGGAGCAAAACACCCGGGTGGCAGCATATATCAGGGGCGGATATACCTTGCCTTTAAAGACGTAATTTTAAATATAAAGAAACAAATAGAATATCAAATCAAGGTGGGGAGAAATCATCGCTGTGCCCTCGGGCCGATAATAGGCTAGGAGCAGAAGTGAAGATGGTAAATAAAATATGTCAATAAATGGTATAATTGTAAGTATCATATAAGTCAATGCATCGTATAAGTTGAAGTATCGTTAAATCAAAATATCATATAAGTTAAAGTATATTATAATAAAAGTATCGTATAATCAAAATATCGTATAAGTCAAAGTATCGTATTAGTTACAGTATCGTATAAGTTCAAGTATCGCTTAAGTTAAAGTATCGTTTAGGTATTCTTTAGTTAATTTTATCGTTAAAGCTAATTCAGATGTGTTAGTTTATCGACGAATGTGGGGTGCTAGGGGCGTTAAAGATGTTCGGGGGTAGAGGGACTGAGAAAAAAGCTCCCATTTCTATTTTTGCCTAGTTTTTTTTTTTTTTATTTTTTTCCTAAGTTTTCGTATTTGAAAATATCCTTCACATAGCGCACACCCATTTTTAACTTCTGCTCCTTCACACTTTTTTTTTCTGCAGGCCCGTGCAGTGTTGGCCCACATGGCGCATTCAGTCCACTTTCCACAGCTAAACCGTTTCACAGGAAGTAACTTGACCGCCATGGGCCACCTGGTCAGAGGTTTCGGCGTGTACCAGCTAGCTGAGTTGCAGAAGAAAGTGATAGAGGAATCTCTGGACACAATTAAGGATATTGACTTTGATGATGACCAGGTAATATTGACTGATGAACATATTTTAGAATTGACTTTATTGAAAGTTTGAATAATGGATAGCTAGCTCATTTACAGAGAATCTGAATAGGAATTGAAAATGAATTTAAAATGTGACTTAACGTGTTGTACATTTCTGTGTTCAGGCCCAGGAACTGATTGACGATCTTCTGGATGACGACAAGGTAAGGGGAGGGAACTTTAAAATTTTATTTTACTGGGCGATAAACTGGTTTAAACTTATTGTTGACCAAGAAAACATTTTCATTAACAAATTATACAGACAGTCTAGAACAAGTGTTATGTCGTCTAAAATTAATATTTTGTTTTGAGCGGGACTAAAAACTATGAATTTAATGCGATGTAAATTGAAACTTTGAGTTTAAAATGTTCATTCAAGTGAAATATATATATATCTTTAACATTAGCGTTGTAATTGTTACATTGGCGTATATTTTTTGAGTGGATGTTTATAATTTAATTTTGATTTTCGGTATTGGGGATCATATTAAGTATCCGTGTTTAACATTTGGCGCTAAAAGTTTATAATTTTGCTATTGTGAAATTCTTTAAAAATAAAATTAAAAAAAAAAACAACAAACTAAACAAAACAAACTACAACTAATTGCGAAGAAGAGGCGAGGGGGTGGGGGCTAGGCCAAAGAGTGTCTGTGTTTATATTGAGGTCATGCTTGACCGATCAACTGGTAGGGATGGTCCAGGGAGAGAATCGGGGGGTTGACTGGTGATAGGGTGTGATCGAAGAACACGTGCGTGTTTAAGTGTGTAGTGAAGGTGTGTACCGTACGACAGTAGTTGGAGAAAACTCGTGTATAGAGAGGGCGTATTGTGATATTCATACAGGACTTATTAGGTGTGTTTAGTGAAGTTCCATTGTGTTTAGTGAAGTATCATTGTGTTTAGTAAAGTTCCATTAGGTTTAGTAAAGTATCATTGTGTTTAGTGAAGTTCCATTGTGTTTAGTAAAGTACCATTGTGTTTAGTAAAGTTCCATTGTGTTTAGTGAAGTTCCATTGTGTTTAGTGAAGTTCCATTGTGTTTAGTGAAGTATCATTGTGTTTAGAGAAGTATCATTGTGTTTAGTGAAGTACCATTGAGTTTAGTTAAGTACCATTGTGTTTAGTGAAGTATCATAGTGTTTAGTAAAGTACCATTGAGTTTAGTGAAATACCATTGGGTTTAGTGAAGTATCATTGTGTTTAGTGAAATAGCATTGTGTTTAGTGAAGTACCATTGGGTTTAGTGAAGTACCATTGTGTTTAGTAAAGTATCCTTGTGTTTGACTATAAAGGGGGCTTGTGTTAATGTTTATTCAAGTGTTTTATGTGTTTGATCACCCTTTATAGACAAGAAAATGTTCACGTAAAAAATGACAATGATATTCAGAACGCTAAGCTCACTAGCATTTTATTGCAGTTTATATGTATGATTTAATGAAAGAAGCATTAAACAGTTTGTTTTGGTCTTTTGCAACAGGTGGAAAGTTTGGACCTAGAAGGTTTCCGCAAACTCGGTAAACTGGTCAGAGGAATCCCCACAGGTCAATTGATGAAGATTAAACCAGACGTGTTAGATGACCTTCTTGATGACCTTGATGACGTAGATCTGAGCGATGCACAGAAGAGAGTAGTGGCCGGCCTGGTAAGTAGTGTGGTTCAAAATTTTTTTTTAAAGTATTTTTAAGTTGCAGCGGTGTAACTGTGCAGGAACGTATGGGCGGTCCACTCCCTGGTGGCATTAATTTTTTTAATACCAGCAAGGGGCAGCATTGTTCCAAAAGTAGCACTAATTGACACGGGGGGATTGGGGGGGGGGGGGCGGCGTCACTACCGCTAGTTACGGCACTGTTTTGTTTTACAGTCAGAGGTGGATTTATCTGCGGGCGCAAGGGGGGGTGCACTCATTGGGCCTGGACATGTTGAGGCCCCCCTCCCCCCAGAGAAACCAAGTTCATGAGTACCATTTTTATGTCATTCTTTTTCAATTTGGCCGGGGGGGGGGAAAGAGCCCAATATTTTTTACTACTCCCCCACCACTTACCCGGAGGTGGGTTCAACCGACCGTAGTCCGCCGCTAAGTAGAGTAGCATGTCCGAGTAACCATCTATGACCAGAATATGTTCCGTGACACACCATGACTGTGCATATTTCATTTTTCGCGTCTTCACTTTGTGCAGGCTCTGCAGAACAAAAAGACACACCGGAAGTTGCTGAGGCTAAACAGTTTTCTAGAGGTGCTGAGCGTATCCGACCTAGAGGACATTGATGACGACGATGACGTCATAGTTCACTTGAACGTGACCGCCAAGCTGGACTGGACACCACCTCAGGTAAAATGAGATACTGCTCAAATTTGATCAAGGTTCATTCATTAGCTCCTCCCGTCAGACGCGGGTCTGACTTCAACTGTTCTATACTGAGCTTTTAATTAAAAGTGTACAGGGAGATTTCAGTGAAGGGAAGATTTCAGTGAAGTAAGTAGTAAGTAGTAAAGTTCCCTTAGCCCTAACGGGCCGTCGGGCCAGATGAAATGTAGAATTCATCTGTTTCTATAACCTCGGCATATAAAGGGATTGTGTGGTGGAGCATTACGCCCGGATTTCAGTGAAGGGAAGATTTTATTATTTTATTTTTAGTATTTATTCCTGAAAGCGAGGACTTCAGTTATTATAATTATAGGCTCCAGGATAGGAAACTATGTAGAAAAGTCCATTGATGTGTCCATTCGTTCCCCCTAACGGCCACATCGGTTAACGGTATGACGCTTTCAATTATCTCGGCCAAATCTATTCTCAAAAGAATTTAGCTTCAGGGCTGTTAGCTTTACCGCATGGGCCAACACGGTACATGCCTGGGCGCGGAGAGGAGGAGGGGGGTGTAAGGGTCATGATGATTGCCCCCCCCCCCAAATAGTAATTCATTTTTCAAATAACTTCACCAGCACAATAGTTTGCCCTAGTTGCTGTAAAGCCACAAAGTCAGCATTGTACTAACACACAGTTCCCGCTGTGCGAGCTGCCGTTTGTTCACATTTAAAAATGAATTCATCCAGTTTTTAACTTTACTCCAGTAAATAGGATCTGTTCTTCCTCATTCGTCATGTCCGACTCAGCATGAGCGTTATTTTATCTGTTTTACTACAGGCGGCAGTCCTGGCCCACAAATATCTCCACAGACAGGGTGCCAACAGACTTCGACCTGCTGATGTCGGGTCATTAGGTCAGCTCGCGCTCGGCCTTCACCCAGATGACCTGGACGACATGATGAAAACTACCGAGGACGTCCTGGATCTGGCAGACGAGCTCAAAGACATGGAAGACGAATTGACCTCTGGTCAGGTAAGTAGAGGCCGTTTTGGATGAGCTCAACATCGAAATTAGTAAAAAAAATGCAGCGGTTCTATAACTTTTTTATTTATTTGTCATGGAACACTTGATCTTCATATGTTTTTCCGCTAAGCAATTAACTTTTTTTTTTCACTCTCAATAGTTATAAATTAATATTTACTTTAAAACATGAAAGTTGCTAGCCAAAATAACCTCACTACCATGGGCGTATTCATGGGGGGGGGCAAGGGGGGGTATTTGCCCCCCCCCCTACATTTTGAAAAAATGTCATATAAGAGGGGGGCATTTGCTCCCCCCCTTACATTAAAAAAAATGTCATAAAGTTGTTATTTGCCCCCCCCCCTGGAAAATTTTTGCCCCCCCCCCTGGAAAAAATCCTAGCGACGCCCATGCTCACTATGAAGAATAACCACGAAAATCCGGGCGGTCGGCCATTGATATTCTTTTGAAACTATTTCTAATTGTGTATTTTATCTTTACATTAGTCCATGTAGGCACTGAAATTTAAATAGAAGCTGTTGATGAGTTTGTTTACCCCCTAAAGATTATAAAAAATCATCATCATCATTCAGCATTTCAATGTTAAACTAACTACTAAAGATTCAGCATTTCAATGTTTAACTAACTACTAAAGATTCAGCATTTCAATGTTAAACTAACTACTAGAGATTCAGCATTTCAATGTTAAACTAACTACTAGAGATTCAGCATTTCAATGTTTAACTAACTGCTAAGGTACTGCCTTTCAATGTTAAATTAACTGCTAAATATTTGCCTGTTAATTCTAAACTAGCTACTAAAGTTTTGCCATTCAATTCACAGATAGATGAATTAGTAGATACATTTAGTGACTTGACTGAACTGTCACAGAAAGAGTTTGAGATTGACGACATCAAGGCTGTACAAAGTGCTCACATTCTGGCCTACCTGTAAGTATTTCAATCATCATGTTACACAGAGCTCTATAAATTTAGAATTTAAATTTTATTTACCGTTAGAAAAAAAATTATAAGACAGAAATCAGAGTCTATATTTACGTGTTAAATGATTTGTTTAGGTCTAAAGAAAAGTTTGCCAAACTGAAGTTCACGCCTACTGGCCAGGTGACCTTCCTCAACCAAATGTCCAAGATGGCAACAAATAAAATGAGCAGAGATCACATGCACTTCCTGGCCACAGCGATGCTGAAAATAATGGGAGACGATGACTCTAAAGAGGTCAGCATTCTATAATACCAGTAGTTAAGTGTGTGTGTGGGGGGCAGATTCATTCTGAAGTTTTGGAGCAAAGTAAATGTGGGAGCAATAGTTATTTGGCCGGTCAAGGGGGAAGGGCAAAGTTAAATGAGATAATGGAGAAAGACACTAACGGTTTAGTTCTTTGTTGTTTTATATTTCTCCAGCTGAAGAATGATGACCGTGATGCTAGGCGACTTCGTTCCTTCGGACAATTGGCCCTCGGCCTCTCCCCAGAGCAACTGGAACATTTCAGCGCCATTGCCATTCTCGATAACTTGGACATCCTGAGAACTCTTCCACTGACCAAACTACAGGCCAAAGTAATCCTGGACAAGATGGACGATATTGCAGAGTAAGCATCAGAACTCGGTCAGATGGACTTGACCATTAATGTTTTATTTCATTATGAAACGATATGCTAATACTTGTTTATCTATTTGAATATGGTTGCCGTGTTTTATCTAAACTACCGTTTACAATTAAATAACATATTGATGATGGTGGGGTCTAATGCATCTGTTTCTATAACCTCGGTCAGTCATACCATCAGTATTTTATCCTTTGGAGAAAGCCAAATTTTATAATCACTAAATTCACTAGAATACTTTAATTTTCCATGTCAGAATGAAACAAGATAATGTTAACTTTGTTAATACTCTATTAAATTTAAGCATGAGAATTTTAAATAAAATTAACCTTGTTGTCACCTAATGTCTGAATTTTAAGCTTACTAGGCAGTACATTTTTTTCCCACTGAGGTTTGTTAAATTTCAAGTTAATATATTCTCTGATGAGATTTTTTTATGAATGTATTTAACCCACGTTTAACTGTACTTCAGAAAGTGGCATTGTAGACCAGACATCATGGCTAGACTGGGGCCCATCCTGTTACATGACGAGAATCCTTTGAGTGACGATTGTGATGTAAGTTCATTAGGATAATGATTAGAATCATAACGCTAACCAAATACATTTACAAGACATTCGAATACCGGAAGCGAAAAAAGACTACCCTCACGTAAATAATTAATTACTGTAAAGTAAAGTTCCCTTAGCCCTAACGGGCCATCGGGGCAGATGAAGTGTAGAATTCATCTGTTTCTATAGCCTCGGCATATGAAGGGGTTGTGTGGTTAGCACAACGCCCAGCCGCCTTTACTCCCCCAACTTAAAGTCAGGTAACCCATTTAAAGCTGGGTGGACTTGTGGGACAATCACCAGGACCTGAAAAAATCCCAAGGTTCTTGCTGAGATTCGAACACGGGACCCTCTGGTCAACAGTCGAGCGCTCTACACCGCACCCGTCAGTAATTGTATGCATCACAAGATATACCTATTTTTTACCTGATATAAAACTTACAACAAGCATTCACCGGTTGACTTTAGGATAATCAAGGACCGCGCCCTTCAGTGGATAACCAGGATATGGTCGAAAAGTCGTTAACTGGAATAAACTCCTTATTTGAAGCAAAAGGGTATACCCACACTGATGTTATACCTCAACGATGCATCCTTCATGTATCGTCCATACAGTGTAATACGAGAACAAGAGTTTGGCGGGCAAGAGAAGAATAGAAAAGGATCATGTAGCCCGACTGCTTAGCTTAATACTACCCCAAGTCCAACTTGACAAACCAAAGCTATGAGAAACGGCGATCTAAGCATCATACTACTCGACTCAATACAGATGTTAGGGAACCACGATTCTCAACATGTGATATCCGTACCCCACGGGGAACAGCAAAAGTTATTCAGGTACGCAGCGACATAGATATTTTGTTTAATACAAACAGCAGTTTGAAGAATTTACGTGTAAGGAGTATTAGCGGACATACTTTCGCACCATTTCGGGTACAGGAGCGAAAAAGGTTGAGAACTGTGGTTATAGAACACCATCGATAAGATACCAAAAAGAGTGCAATATATCTCAAATGCCGAAAGTTGCCTTACTGTAAACATCCTACTTAATGAGGAGGGCTCTCACCATGAAATAAAATAAAACGAACTTCATTGTCTTGATAGGCCCATGGCTTGGACCCAGTGACTGTGATTGACCAATGGAAAACATACTCTGTTCTACACACATGAAAACTAAGACTGTTTTTGTAATGATTGGTTTTTAAATCTTGTCAATCAATTCATGCCATTCGTGTTGTTTTTTTCTTTAGTGGGATACACAGAAGGGTTTGCTGGGAAGCTTCAAGGTCATCGTGAAAAGCCTGGAGAAGAGAAAAGAGATGATCCAAGAGAGGCTGGAGGAAGGTTTTTCGAGGGAGGACAACGATGATGACGATGATGATATCGGCGAGAAAAGGTTGGTCAGCGCCATGGTACTGCTGGCCACCCAGACGACCAAGCCCGTGGCCAGAAGGAGAAGGGCCGCACAAGGTAATTAGGAATATTGTTTTTCCACAATTTGTGTGCACTCAGCTACATGGGATCTCGTCATTGTTTTAAGCGACATGGTCATCACCCATGTATGTCTCCCCGTGGTGATACATTGGTCACTGCACTCTCGGGGATAAGCGGTGGATAATTAAAAAGGCAACGTATAAACTACCCAGTAAGCTATTTACGGTATGTAATAGATAAACGTTGCATGGTTTTAAGAAAATAATTGATTGCTGTTTCTTTTCTGGAGACAAAATCACAAACGTTAAATAACGCTGTTAATCAAATACTTCATCCTATTAACAGCTTTAATCATTAATATATCATGAAAATATAGCTGTTTTTATCTGTAATATACATGCATTTCAATTTTTATTAATTAAAATTCTTTTAGAAAACCTTTATTCCCCAGAATGTGAAATATAAATAATAAACATTTCAGTCTCCAATAATATCAATATTAAACATTGGTCTAATTTTTTGTATGTAGCTTTCTGAATTATAAAACTGGGAAGAAAACTCCAAGTCTTGCAGAATAATTTAGTTACATTGTTTATGTTCTTTTATTTATTTTAAAATGATATGGGCACAATTTGGGTTTTCTAAGCTGATTCTAAATCAATGTTTACTATTGTTATATCCATCTACTAAACAAGTACAATTATTTCCCTATAACAACTATCTCATTAAATTTTTCTCTTGTCTCAAACTTTTTCAGCTATGAATACTAAACGTAATTTTTTTTAGTTTTAGCTCTTGAATAATATTTTGCAGCGCCTTTAACCTGTGACATACTGATGATGCTGAGGGGCTCTGCCAAACAAGTGAACGAGCAGTTGCTGACCACCATGAAAGACGAAGACTTCATCAACTGCCTGTCCACCTTAGGATCAATAAGGGATTGGCCAGTCAATTCTATGACTGCATTGATCAACAAAGCTAAAGTGGTTAGTGAAACGCTTATGAAATGATGCGACCAATGGCCACATTTTTAGAATTTTATTTTGAAAAAAAAAACTCACCCAGCACCCAGGGGGAGCCGGTACCGGCCCTACGCCTGGCTAGCTCTCCCCGGTGTGTGCTGGTGGTGCTCACCCAGCATTCAAGGGGAGCCGGTACAGGCCCTACGCCGGGCTAGCTCTCCCTGGTGTGTGATGGTGGAGCCCACCCTGCACCCAGGGGGGAGCCGGTACAGGTCCTACGCCGGGCTAGCTCTCCCCGGTGTGTGATGGTGGAGCCCACCCTGCACCCAGGGGGAGCCGGTACAGGTCCTACGCCGGGCTAGCTCTCCCCGGTGTGTGCCGGTGGTGCTTACCCAGCACCCAGGGGGAGCCGGTACAGGTCCTACGCCGGGCTAGTTCTCCCCGGTGTGTGATGGTGGAGCCCACCCTGCACCCAGGGGGAGCCGGTACAGGTCCTACGCCGGGCTAGCTCTCCCCGGTGTGTGCCGGTGGTGCTTACCCAGCACCCAGGGGGAGCCGGTACAGGTCCTACGCCGGGCTAGCTCTCCCCGATGTGTGATGGTGGAGCCCACCCTGCACCCAGGGGGAGCCGGTACAGGTCCTACGCCGGGCTAGCTCTTCCTGGTGTGTGATGGTCTAGTAGTTGTTATCAAGTTGGCACATCGGGACAAGAATGCAGCACAGTTCAATACACGAGCGTCTACAAGAATGCAGCACAGTTCAATACATGAGCGTCTACAAGAATGCAGCACAGTTCAATACATGAGCGTCTACAAGAATGCAACACAGTTCAATACATGAGCGTCTACAAGAATGCAGCACAGTTCAATACATGAGCGTCTACAAGAATGCAGCACAGTTCAATACATGAGCGTCTAAATCAAGCTTACATATTAATAACTATTATTTCGAGTCTATTTAAATGTTCTTTTTTTCATTTCAAATATCTTGCAGTAAATCTATTTATAGATTTAAGTGAATATATTTTTTTTGAAACTGTCCTAACTGTCCAGGTGTTGAAAGACGTTAAGACATGGACCAACGAACAGATCAGAAGACTTGGCTCCCTGGTGTCTGGTCTCACTCCAGCTGAGATCCTGGAGCTACAGTTGACCGGTGTGGACGCTTTGAATAGTGTGGGAAGGCACAGGCTACTGTCCGTGGAACAGGTACAGAACATTGAGTTACCTTCACCATCTATTGTTACAAGTATTTCTTAATTCATTAAACGGAATATGTACAAATCATTGATTTACCTTCACTATCTATTGTTACAAGTATTCCTTAATTCATTAAATGGAATATGTACAAAGCATTGAATTACCTCCACAATCTATTGTTACATGAATTCCTTTATTCTTTAAACACTAAAAGTCATGACTATAACTAAACATTGATTGGTTTGTATTGTTTTCTTTCACTCAGTATTTAGTCTTTCATAATACAATCGTTGATGAAAAGGTTCAATGTATTCCGTTACAAGCATTCCAGATGTCATAATAGTCATTGTTTAACCTCTGCAATCTTTTCTATTACAATGAATCCATCTTTCATACAACAAACATCAATGTACCCATTTGATCTTTTACCTGTATTCCATTTCCCCCTTCCACCTCCACTTCCATCTCCCCCCCCCTTCTCCCCCTTCCATCTTCCTCTTCCACCATTTTTTTTTCCGATATCCCTATTTCCATATTTCATAACTAGTTAATCCAATCGCTGCCACTAGCTAATATTCGTGTTTTTTTTTCCCCCGCACCTATTGTTTCAGCTGAGGTCAGGGTTCACGCGCTGGATGAATCTAACGGGCAAACTTGACGTGACCCAGATCTCTGATGGAGAGTTCTCGGCCCTGTCCGAGTTTGTCTGCGCCTTGGACGTGAGCGAAATCGACAGGGTCAACGCCACGACTTTCAAGTGAGTTGAAACGAAAAAAAATAAATTCTCGTCATTAACCCCGTACACTCATGTAATTATCAATTCGCTTTACAATTGTTAATAACTAAAAGTGACTCATTTTATTACAACGTAGCCAAATTTTAAAATCCATATAATATTTAACTTTGCAATAAAATAAAGTATTCACACTTTTTATTAGATTTACTTAATCTAGTTTTGCAGCGTGTAAACGATATTATTGAATACTCAGAAAATGTTTCTGAAATACATCTTCCACCACAATTAGTGCAAAGTACTAACACCTCTTCTAGTTTAGAGAGAAACAGAATTGTTACAGAGTTATAGTTTCTTCTTATAAAAGTGTTACATAGTATGTTGTTTCTTCTTATAAAACTGTTACAGAGTGTATTGTTTCTTCTTATAAAAGTTTTATATAGTGAGCTGTTTCCCCTTATAAAAGTGTTATATAGTGAGCTGTTTCCCCTTATAAAAATGTTATATAGTGAGTGGTTTCCCCTATAAAAGTGTTATATAGTGAGTTGTTTCCCCTATAAAAGTGTTATATAGTGAGTTGTTTCCCATATAAAAGTGTTATATAGTGAGCTGTTTCCCCTTATAAAAGTGTTATATAGTGAGTGGTTTCCCCTTATAAAAGTGTTATATAGTAAGTGGTTTCCCCTTATAAAAGTGTTTTATAGAGAGTGGTTTCCCCTTATAATAAAAAGTGTTACATAGTGTGTATTGTTTCTCCTAATGAAAGAATCGACTCAATGTATATGAAACACATATTCAATGGGCTGGGAAATGGATTTAATGTTTTATTTTGTCTTCCCCCAGACGGTCAGTAGCCGTCATCGGAACTACAGTGTCCTGCACTGACCAGCAACATAAAGCCTACATTCAGAAGGCTGTCTCAGTCTTCGGTGCGGATATAAACATGTGGCGACCAGCTGTTGTAGGAGACCTGGGGCATCTACTAGGTAGGTCACACTGCAAAAAGACGTTTCTTGCTGCCTCAGAATCTGTTGTAAAAAAAAAATTTTAAACGCTTAATTTCAATTAAAACTTAATAGATAAAGGACTGGGCGAAATCTGACAATGCTGCCTCATTTCTTTGTCGTTAACTTTAGTAGTTAGAGGGGACGATGAACCCCTTAGAAGGCAGTAAAGTAAGTACCACCTGGGTTGGACCGCACCCTCTTCTTTGGTCAAAGGGTAACCTCCTACTGCAAATCGTGAAAGTCATACTCTCCTACCCATGATCTCTTAAATGAAATGAATGCCTTTTAAAAAAAATTGGTCTAGAGATTATATTCATACAATAGACAGCCGGTTGTTGTTAGAAGCTTTTAATTAGTTTCACTATATGTACACACATCTTAAAAGCGTGGGTGATTATGAAATACATAACCAAATATGTCTTTGTTTTACATTAGATCAGTGGTCGGCAAAGTGCGGCTCCGGAGCCGCATGTGGCTCCTTAAGTGCGGCTCTGACATTTAGTTTTATTTAGTATACAACTTATTTAGTGTATTACGTATTTAGTGTAATAAAAGCAGATTTGGCTCCCAATTTTATTTTTTTTTGATTGTTGTAATTTTCATATTTGGCTCTTTGGCTGATAAGTTTGCCGACCATTGCATTAGATGATAAGCGGCAGTTAATTACAAATAAACAAACTACACACGTCTAGCTAAGCACACACGCTTACATAGCTAGTTATGATAATTGATTTAAATATTTGTATGATAGAATGAGGTTTTGTTTTTAAAACTCCTTAGTGCTCTTCAAAAAAAAAAAATCTTTTTAAAAAAAAATGTATCCATCTGCCCATCAACAGCCGTCTGCCCATCAACAGCCGTCTGCCCATCAACAACCATCTGCCCATCAACAACCCTCTGCCCATCCACAAATGTTATAAAATGTGTTCTATAGCACCCACAAATATCTGCTCTATATCAAGCTACAGAGGCGTAGTGAGTGGTGGTCAAGGGGGGGCATTAGGCCACGGGCGTTACTCTCAAACGGGTGCCAAATGGTATATTTTACATATAATATCATATGGTTTTCGAATAGTGGGGGAGGGGCGCTAAAAAGGTATTTTGCCCGGGTGCGAGTTAAACTCGCTACGGCACTGTAAAGCTAACCGGTCTTTGATAACAGATTCCAATTTACCTAATACGAAACACTTATCTTATATTTCATTTTTATCTAATTTTTCGATATTTGTCTCACTAAGTTATATTAGCTATTGTCAATATTATAACTAGATTGTTTGATTAATCTTATTTGTTTAAGTCATCTATTTTTTTACAATTATCTAATTTCTCACATCTAATTTTTTTTTCAACTAGCTGGTTTCAGCCCAGACCAAATAAAGAAGATTAACTCTAAACAGCTGTCTCTGATTGAACCCAGAGTTATCCCCAGTTTGCCTAAAGAGTTAGTCTCTGTAAGTTTCAAGCACATGTTTCATCTGTTGGCCCTATGTATGAAAAACTATCTTTATTTTTCTATGCATGCATTCAGTTCTTTTCATCTTTAAATGACTTATTTATTTTGAAATTCTGTAAATTACTTTGCTGGAGATGATTGTTGCATTCTGTATTGTAAAAATAACAGCTTTATTTAAATTAACACTTAATGATTATTGTTAATCAATTGAAATAATCTTCTATCACGCTTCAGGTCTATCACCTCTCTTACCACTACAAATTCTATTAATCTCTCGACCTTTTTTTAAAATTTTTTTTGTGAGTGTTTTTGCTTCTTTTTACCATATTTTCTTCACTGCTTACTTCCCAGGCGATGTCCGTAGAGCAGTTGAAAGCGCTGAGTACCAACCAAGCCAATGCAGTAACGCAGGTCCAGTACGAGGCGCTGACAGCTGAGCAGCGGAAGTTGGTGGACTCCAAGGCATCGCTGGTGTTTAGCACCCACACCACGTCAACGCCAGGTCACCCGAAAGACCAAGGAGGCAATGGTGAGTCAGGACCTTTGTGGATGGTTACATGTTAGTTACAGTGTTACAAAACTACTGTCATCAATCAGGCGTAGTGACCCTATTACCCGCGGTTCTCAATTGATGGTACCCGTACCCCACGGGGTAAGGGGGAAAAGCTTATGCAGGTGTATGCAGTGATATTTTTGTTTATTTTCATTTTAAAAAAAGTAAGAGTTTGAGAAATACTTTCTCTCACCCTTTGGGGTATAGTCAAGAACAAGAATGAGAACCGCGGCAATATTCACGTGCAAGAGAATTACATTCATTTGCAAAGCGACTGTCTTATTAAAATTTAGGTAAATAATGCAAGCCCTTCGTTGGTCATTGTCCTAAGTACCTGTCTGGACCGTCTTAGAGCCAGATTTAAAATAAATTAATACTTGATGGGGGCCCCCTTCGGCAGCATCGGCACTTTAAGATCGCACAGCTTGCCTGTCCATAATTTGAGGATCTGGCTGTATACAAAAATGTCTCTAAAGTGTACACACACATTTCGATGTTCATTTGGTCCCAGTATTATTGTTTTATCATTGTTGAATGAACTCCGACGTTCAAATGAAGTTTTATTTAATAGACACTCCCCAGGGCCATTTGAAACTTGAACATCTATACAACAACAGATATTGAACATTTATATAACAACAGATATTGAACATCTATACAACAACAGATAATGAACATCTATACAACAACAGATATTGAACATTTATATAACAACAGATATTGAACATCTATACAACAACAGATATTAAACATCTATACAACAACAGATATTGAACATCTATACAACAACAGATATTGAACATTTATATAACAACAGATATTGAACATCTATATAACAAGAGATATTGAACATCTATATAACAACAGATATTGAACATCTATATAACAACAGATATTGAACATCTATATAACAACAGATATTGAGCATCTATATAACAACATATATTGAACATCTATACAACAACAGATATTGAACATCTATATAACAACAGATATTGAACATCTATATAACAACAGATATTGAACATCTATACAACAACAGATATTGAACATCTATACAACAACAGATATTGAACATCTATATAACAACAGATATTGAACATCTATATAACAACAGATATTGAGCATCTATATAACAACATATATTGAACATCTATACAACAACAGATATTGAGCATCTATATAACAACAGATATTGAGCATCTATACAACAACAGATATTGAACATCTATACAACAACAGATATTGAACATCTATATAACAACAGATATTGAACATCTATATAACAACAGATATTGAACATCTATACAACAACAGATATTGAACATCTATATAACAACAGATATTGAACATCTATACAACAACAGATATTGAAAATTTATATAACAACAGATATTGAACATCTATACAACAACAGATATTGAACATCTATACAACAACAGATATTGAACATTTATATAACAACAGATATTGAACATCTATACAACAACAGATATTGAGCATCTATATAACAACAGATATTGAACATCTATACAACAACATATATTGAACATCTATATAACAACAGATATTGAACATCTATACAACAACAGATATTAAACATCTATACAACAACAGATATTGAACATCTATACAACAACAGATATTAAACATCTATACAACAACAGATATTGAACATCTATACAACAACAGATATTAAACATCTATACAACAACAGATATTGAACATTTATATAACAACAGATATTGAACATCTATACAACAACAGATATTGAGCATCTATATAACAACAGATATTGAACATCTATACAACAACATATATTGAACATCTATATAACAACAGATATTGAACATCTATACAACAACAGATATTAAACATCTATACAACAACAGATATTGAACATCTATACAACAACAGATATTGAACATTTATATAACAACAGATATTGAACATCTATATAACAAGAGATATTGAACATCTATATAACAACAGATATTGAACATCTATATAACAACAGATATTGAACATCTATATAACAACAGATATTGAGCATCTATATAACAACATATATTGAACATCTATACAACAACAGATATTGAACATCTATATAACAACAGATATTGAACATCTATATAACAACAGATATTGAACATCTATACAACAACAGATATTGAACATCTATACAACAACAGATGTTGAACATCTATATAACAACAGATATTGAACATCTATATAACAACAGATATTGAGCATCTATATAACAACATATATTGAACATCTATACAACAACAGATATTGAGCATCTATATAACAAGAGATATTGAGCATCTATACAACAACAGATATTGAACATCTATATAACAACAGATATTGAACATCTATATAACAACAGATATTGAACATTTATACAACAACAGATATTGAACAGCTATATAACAACAGATATTGAACATCTATACAACAACAGATATTGAACATCTATTTAACAACAGATATTGAACATCTATATAACAAGAGATATTGAACAGCTATATAACAACAGATATTGAACATCCATATAATAACATAAATTGAACATCTATATAACAACAGATATTGAACATCTAGATAACAACAGATATTGAACATTTATACAACAACAGATATTGAACAGTTTTATAACAACAGATATTGAACATCTATACAACAACAGATATTGAACATCTATAATACAACATATATTGAACATCTATATAACAACATATATTGAACAGCTATATAACAACAGATATTGAACATCTATATAACAACATAAATTGAACATCTATATAACAACAGATATTGAACATCTATATAACAACATATATTGAACAGCTATATAACAACAGATATTGAACATCTAAACAACAACAGATATTGAACATCTATATAACAACAGATATTGAACAGCTATATAACAACATATATTGAACATCTATATAACAACAAATATTGAACATCTATATAACAACAGATATTGAACATCTATATAACAACAGATATTGAACATCTATATAACAACAGATATTGAACATCTATATAACAACAGATATTGAACATCTATATAACAACAGATATTGAACATCTATATAACAACAGATATTGAACATTAATATAACAACATATATTGAACATCTATATAACAACAGATATTGAACATCTATATAACAACAGATATTGAACATCTATATAACAACAGATATTGAACATCTATATAACAACAGATATTGAACATCTATACAACAACATATATTGAACATCTATATAACAACAGATATTGAACATTTATATAACAACATATATTGAACATCCATATAACAACAGATATTGAACATCTATATAACAACAGATATTGAACATCTATATAACAACAGATATTGAACATCTATATAACAACAGATATTGAACATCTATATGACAACAGATATTGAACATCTATATAACAACAGATATTGAACATTTATACAACAACAGATATAACCAATAAGAAATAAAACATATCTATACTCTGATGTTAAATAAATTTCTAAAAATGTCTAAACAAAAATGTCATAATTCTTTTTCTCTTGAAATTTACAGGTGCCACTTTGACGTCACTCAGTATTTCATTGATAATATCAACATTCTTGATCTCCTCTTTGTAAGAGTCAACTTGTGTCAGAAATCTACCACCCAACAAAAAGAAACAAAAAAAAAAAATACCCATGAGTTTTATGTCTACATCACTGTATCAAAAGAAACTTAAACTAGACAAGAAAAAAATGTATTTAAAAAATAACAATGTATTTTTCAATGAGAGAAATTATAGAAAATATTTTAGATTATGAGATTAGATAAAGATTAGATCTACTAAAAAGATTTCTTTGTTTGACTTAAATACGAGAAAAGATAATTTCAGACCAGAGTAAAACACATACGTGGATAAGTTTGTTGATTTAAAACAGGAAGTAAGATCATTTCTTAAATATTCCACCACCTTTATTTGTTTTTTCATTTGTGTGAATTTTTGTGATAAAATATAAAATTGTCTGATAAAAAACTGTTATTTTTTTCAACAGACATTCTAAATCAAGCTTTTTATTTTAAAGATACAGTAAAATATTTAATAATGAAATAATTATGAACTATTACATAAGCTTGTTAACAATAACTGCATTTTTTTTATAAAAAGTACTTCCACTATTCAGGTAGAGTTGTTCAGACCAAGATAATGGCTGCTTTTTTGCCTTATTTTACGTAAAGAAAAAAAAAATTAAATGTAAATTTTACTCGAACAATTAAATGTTACCTTGAAATTTAAATTTTACATGAACAAGAAAATGTTATCTTTAAAATGTAAATTTTACATAAACAAGAAAATTTTACCTTCAAATCTAAATTTTACATGAACAAGAAAATGTTATCTTTAAAATGTATATTTTACAGGAACAATAAAATTTTACCTCTAAATGTAATGTGAAACAAAGTAAAGCAATTTTCAATATACTTTGTCTTCTTGTATGTGCATTGCTTGTTGTTATGTTTTCATAGTTAATTCCATAACATTTATACTAATCTTTGTATAAACTAATTTAATTTATTGAACTATGATTGTATATAAATGTATTATTTTTTATTTAGTATCTATGCATAATGAAGAATGTTAATGTTTATTTCAAATTGTTTTATTATTATTATTATTATTATTTTTTATTTACAAAAATTCATTAAAAAAAATACACGTTCTTTATTAAAAAAAATAAATGAAATAAAAAGAATTCATAAATATTTTATTGAGTGTGTAAGTTCAGACATAAGTGCAACTTGCTATTGTAGTTTTTACTCATTTATGTAAACAAAAACAACATTTTTACATTATTGAAAACAGAGACTTTCTTATGTTCCTGGGGGGGGGGGGGAGGATGGGGGAGGGAAAGGGGGCGACTATAAAAAAAATATTATACATTTAGTGGCCCCTCAAAGAAAAATATAGTAATGACCACCGAATGCAAATATTGGGCTCTTAATAATCTTTGACTATAGGTCTCCTTTTGACCCCCCCCCCTTTCCCCTCCCACGGTCTCCACAAATGTTTTCATTTAAGCCCTACTCCCCTTGATAGGTGTACATATTTCCTTATCGCTAGCAGAATTAGTCTTGAAGTCTTTACTCGCTATCGACCACAAATCTCGATGTCGCCCCCCCCCCTTTGGGCAGTGATGGGAAGGGGGCGGGCCCATGGTTCGCCTATGCATCATAAGGGAGCTCTGATCGCCAGTAATGTAATAATAACCTAATCACTAGTGTGATTAGACATATATACTACATAAATAAAACGTCAGAAATTTAAGGTGAGTCACTAAACAGATTGTGATGAACGAAAGCTAACATCAGCATTATTATTACTACACATAATAAAGTAGTATTACATACAATAGTACTCTACATCCGAGGCTCTCGGCCTTTATTTTTGCTGCTGTACCCCAAAGGGTGCGAAGGTATGTCCGCCGGTCCCCCTCAAAAGTAAAGGTCTTCAAGCTATTGGTTGCTTTTTAACGAAAATTATCTGTCGCCGCTTAAGGTAAGCGAATCACCGGTTGAGAGCCGAGGCTCTATGTAGCAGGGCCTGCCTTACGAAGCACCAGTCCAAGCGTTCATGATAAAATTAGCACCAGACAAGTCGAGTGTAGCGAGAGTAGACTACACTCTGTCTACTAAATTTCATTTTAATTTGAACTTTTAAGAACAAAAAACATTTAATTTGTCGCGTTTTGCTGATGTGGAATGAATTTGGCTGTTATTTTACTAAATTTAAAAAAGAATTCAAATTAATAAAATCGAAAGTACTTATGAGTTAAAGTCCATTGCAAGCTGGTGTCTTAAAGTTCAGAGATGGTCATTTCTTGCAAAAAAAAACAGGGCTATCGGGACAATGTAGAATTCATCTGTTTCTCTAACCGTGATATATAAAGGGATTAAGTGATTAGCACAAAGGCAAGCCACCTTTACTTCACCAACTTAAATTAGGTCCCCATTAAACCTAATTTCCCCTGTAAAAAATTCCTTTGATACTCACCAAGTATCGAACCCACGACTTTCACATCGGCCACCCAATATGTAGCTTAGCAATTATTAGTAACTAGAATACACCTGCGCAATCTATCGGCCATCTTGACTATTGGCAATCGCCATAATCCAAGCGAAGTAAATCGTTAGGCTAAGGCTTTCTATGTTTTCAAGAAGTATAATACATATAAAAGCGATTTGGGCTCTGCGTTAAATAGAAAGTAAAGAATTAATACAACAGTACTCCAGTTTAAAATACAATCGTGAAAAAATCGGATCTGCCCGAAACAAAAAATAACCTCTCCTACTGATCAAACCTTAGGGGATATAACTCTATGCAAAGGTTTCGCAGGGTACATCTATTAAATCTATATTTATCGAGCAATACCATTTACTAATTACTGCATTACGTCATTGTCCAAAGCTTCTGCCACTACGGCCACTGTCCAGAAGGCTCCAGTCAGAGTGGACAGTTTGGCGTAAATAAACAGGTACTTGTTGTTTTCATTGATTACATTGGGGCTAGAAGACTGGAGACGCAGTGTCTGGTAGATTTTGTAGACGGTGATGAGAAAAAATGTCAAGTTACTGCAAGTGATAAAAAACAAAGACAAGGATAACTGATATGATGGATGTGACGTGCAGAATTACCCTTCTCCCCCACCAACCCCAGTTCACCACAGGGTCAAGGTTCCAACCGCCATGTTGTGTAGATTCGTTTCATCGACGTCGCTTCCCCCCCCCCCAATCGTTTCACTGACGTTCTCCCCCCCCCCCAAACGTTTCGGTGACAGACATCGTCATTCCCCCCCCCCAAACGTTGCACCAACGTATTCGCCCCGACCTTATAAATACGTGAATGGCAGTAATTGAGTTAGTAAGGTGCTCTGAGTTAGTAAGGTGCTCTGAGTTAGTAAGGTGCTGACTGTCATCCGAGTAGACGTAGAGTAGTGTAGATAGTTCTAAGATTCTAAGAGTTAGTTGTAAACTTGTAGTGACATTTGTTTAAGTAGACGTCATTAGACAAAGGACTTATATTGTATATACATATATATTCACCTATGTTTAGAAGCAATTAAAGTTGGATTTTTTGAGTTTAAATACCAGTGTTGCTGTTGATATATATGTATTAGAAAAGTGTGTACGTAACATATTTGGCGATCCTACGCCTTGTAAAGTATAAGATATAATAACGTTACATATTTGAAAATAATAACGTAACATTTGGCGAGTCTGCCCAAAGAGCCACTGAATCTTCCGAGACGTTGCCGACGCAGTCACCACCTAAGTCTACAGGAGCCACACCGGCTCATAAAGTCAACAGGAGCCACACCGGCTCATAAAGTCTACAGGAGCCACACCGGCTCATAAAGTCTACAGGAGTCACACTGACTCATACATAATCTAGGAGAGCAGAGAAGGCGACAAGAGGAGTCAGTCAGTCTGTGTTAATATATTCTTAAAACCAGATAAGTTTTCTTTTTAAATTTTATCTTAGTGCACAATCAAATGTCTCGTTTATTTTGAATCCTTATAGATATTTTGTTGTTAGTCTCTCACTGAGTACATCTTTGTTACTTTTGTAACGGAATATTTAAAAGCGGTGCTCGGAGAGATTACATAACATTTATTTGTTAGATCGTTACTGTCTAGTTTGTGTATATGTGACAGTATTGTTTTATTTTTTGTTACTATCAGTTTTCTCTGCCTTTTGTCTTGTTTATTTCGTATTGTATTTGTACCGCAGAAATTTACTTAGTTTGTGTGTTAGATTGTAGATAATAAGTATTTCATTATCCTTATTTAGTTGAAGTTAATATTAAGGTAAGTCAAGGTAACTTAATTTGTTTGTAAATCATTATTCATAACTCAGAATGTCGTCATTCGAACAGTTCGTTACCTTAGGACAAACATTAGGGATAGAGACAAAAAAATTAGAGAAATGGGCGCAGGATAGGTTAGAGAAGGAACAGGCTAGGTTAGAGAAGGAACAGGCTAGATTAGATAAGGAACATGAGAGAGAACAGGCTAGGCTAGATAAGGAACATTCTTACAACATAGCACAAGGCCAGTTAAGAATCAAGCAGTTAGAATTAGAGAAAGAGTTAAGGGATAGCCAGCTTAATAATCCCACCCCTCTACCTACCCCAATGTCAACCATAGATCATAGTCTTGCAAATAGAATAGCTCACTATAAATACCATCTATTTGACGAACAGAAGACAACGATCGACAATTTCCTTACTAAATTCGAACGTGACATGAGAGAACTTGACTTCCCTGAATCCAAATGGACGTACTTGTTAGGTAAATCTTTTACTAGTGACGTTTCTCTTAAGATATGTTTAAACCAGGACAGTTACCAGGTAGCTAGAGAACAGCTTCTAAGGACATATGGACAGACAGAAGCAAGTTTTAGGAAGGCGTTTCATCAGACAGTTTTACGAAAGGACGATGACCCCCAGACATATTTTGACAAATTAGGTACTGCCTTGGATAAATGGCTACAATATGCTAAGGTAGAAAGGACATTCGAAGCCTTTAGGACATTTTTCTTGTTAGACAAGGCCATTCATTCCTGCCCACCCTGAATTGAAGTCATTCATTTTAGAAAGGGGACCAAAGACAGTAGAGACAGCCGTAGACCTAATAAGGAAATATAAAACCGCTCACCCTGATAGACCCACGACTACAGTACAAAATGATATACAGGACATTATATGTTTTAGTAGCGACACAAGCAGGTCCCATCACAGACATAGTCAGAACAGAGTAAATGAGAATAGAACGGTAGGTAGGACATAATTAATATGTAGAAGCTGCAACAGAAAAGGACATTTTGCTAAGGACTGTCCTTTGAACCATAATAAAAGACAATCTAGGTCACCTGAGGACAACCGTAGAGACAATTACCAGGGAAGAGGTAGAAGTAGTTCGAGAGACAGGGTTCATGACGCCATGTGTACATTAGAGCCATCCAAGCCTTTGACAGTAACAAAGGGTAGAGTAGGACATAATAGCGTAGACGTGCTAAGAGATTCAGGATGTAATACAGTTTTAGTTAAGAAATATTTAGTTCGACCTTCCCAATACACTGGCAGATTTGGTAAATGTAGAGGCTTTGACGGACAAATTACAACTTCCCCAATAGCAGAAATAGACATACAGACAATCTATTTTAATGGTAGAGTGGAAGCACAGGTAGTTGACAGTCTCATTACAGACCTAATTATAGGTAATAGTGTTGTGGAGATCAAGGACGATAGAAATAGCAGGCAAACTAGGACAAATTACAAACAAAAGCCCAGAGTTAGATTCAGTGACGTTCAGCACAGTAGTTCCCGTAGTATAAAACCTATCATTTGTTTTCGTTGTGGGTTACACAACCACAAGTCTAGGGCCTGTTCAAAGCGTGTAGATGAAGTTATTTGAGGACAGTGTTGTAAAAGAGGTCACAGAGAACAGTTCTGCTCTACAATTGCTGAATATAATAGGAATTACCGCCAGAAATATATAAATTAACCCAAGTTAAGCAGACTATGAGTCTATAGCTTTAATTACTAAGTAGAATGCTAATTAAAACATAAGTTATAAGTTGATGTTGTTACCATAACAGTAGTAAGAATATGATGTTTGCTAAGGCTAAGTAATATATGCAAATGCGGAGTCAAAGGTAAGTGATATAGGTCACACTAGATAGATACACTGAATTAAGTATGATCAGCTAATTCCAGAAGTTACACGGTAAGTTTAGATGTCTTGTTTCTTTGACTCGTGCACTAAGATACTGAGATAATATGTTCAATATCCCCCCCCCTCTAAAGAATATGCCCTTAAAGTTTCATAGCTAGTTATTCACAGGCTGACTAACAAAGACCAGTACCTACATATCGTCATACAAGTTCAAGTCGCCACCTTTGTGAGGGCCTAAACATTTATCTCTTACCAACGATCTAATTTCACCTGTTTTCACCTCATCATATTTGTTGTACGTGTAGCCCCTCACTCAAGCGTAAACCCAGTCAAAGACGCACTCAACAATTTCCTGTTACCAACGATATGCAGAACGTCATCAACAGTTTACATCAATGAAACAGACAAAACTAAAACCACGCCTCATACATTGACACGTTTATCACAAGAGGTGAAGTTATTATGTCACTTCGACCTTCAGTTCACCTGCGAGCGACCATTACAGACTAAGGAACTTTTCATCCTTCCCGTTGGACACGGCGTGTAAAACTGACTTGTACGCCCCATCACCTATTAATGAACTAAGACATCACGGAGCAATACAAGCCAGTGACGAAATGAACTTGTTGTATTATAGAACATTGCATACATTATGTTTTTTTTTTGTTTCGTGCTTTATTAAGTTTTGTAATTTATTAAAATGTATTACGTTATATTACATTGACTTATGCATAGATGCTTGACAAGTAGTCTAGACATGTTTGATTTTACACCCATACCATTTTCAATGTGATGTAATACTTTCCCCACTAGACCAATTTATAGTCATGTTTTTTTTTTAGTTTGTTTTACGGCGTAAAACTTGGAAAGGAGGGAGGTATGTGACGTGCAGAATTGCCCTTCTCCCCACCAACCCCAGTTCACCACAGGGTCAAGGTTCCAATCGCCATGTTGTGTAGATTCGTTTCATCGACGTCGCCTCCCCCAATCGTTTCACTGACGTTCTCCACCCCCCAAACGTTTCGGTGACAGACATCGTCGTTCCCCCCCCTCCCCCAAACGTTGCACCAACGTATTCGCCCCGACCTTATAAATACGTGAATGGCAGTAATTGAGTTAGTAAGGTGCTCTGAGTTAGTAAGGTGCTCTGAGTTAGTAAGGTGCTGACTGTCATCCGAGTAGACGTAGAGTAGTGTAGATAGTTCTAAGATTCTAAGAGTTAGTTGTAAACTTGTAGTGACATTTGTTTAAGTAGACATCATTAGACAAAGGACTTATATTGTATATACATATATATTCACCTATGTTTAGAAGCATTTAAAGTTGGATTTTTTGAGTTTAAATACCAGTGTTGCTGTTGATATATATGTATTAGAGAAGTGTGTACGTAACATATTTGGCGATCCTACGCCTTGTAAAGTATAAGATATAATAACGTTACATATTTGAAAATAATAACGTAACATTTGGCGAGTCTGCCCAAAGAGCCACTGAATCTTCCGAGACGTTGCCGACGCAGTCACCACCTAAGTCTACAGGAGCCACACCGGCTCATAAAGTCAACAGGAGCCACACCGGCTCATAAAGTCTACAGGAGCCACACCGGCTCATAAAGTCTACAGGAGTCACACTGACTCATACATAATCTAGGAGAGCAGAGAAGGCGACAAGAGGAGTCAGTCAGTCTGTGTTAATATATTCTTAAAACCAGATAAGTTTTCTTTTTAAATTTTATCTTAGTGCACAATCAAATGTCTCGTTTATTTTGAATCCTTATAGATATTTTGTTGTTAGTCTCTCACTGAGTACATCTTTGTTACTTTTGTAACGGAATATTTAAAAGCGGTGCTCGGAGAGATTACATAACATTTATTTGTTAGATCGTTACTGTCTAGTTTGTGTATATGTGACAGTATTGTTTTATTTTTTGTTACTATCAGTTTTTCTCTGCCTTTTGTCTTGTTTATTTCGTATTGTATTTGTACCGCAGAAATTTACTTAGTTTGTGTGTTAGATTGTAGATAATAAGTATTTCATTATCCTTATTTAGTTGAAGTTAATATTAAGGTAAGTCAAGGTAACTTAATTTGTTTGTAAATCATTATTCATAACTCAGAATGTCGTCATTCGAACAGTTCGTTACCTTAGGACAAACATTAGGGATAGAGACAAAAAAATTAGAGAAATGGGCGCAGGATAGGTTAGAGAAGGAACAGGCTAGGTTAGAGAAGGAACAGGCTAGATTAGATAAGGAACATGAGAGAGAACAGGCTAGGCTAGATAAGGAACATTCTTACAACATAGCACAAGGCCAGTTAAGAATCAAGCAGTTAGAATTAGAGAAAGAGTTAAGGGATAGCCAGCTTAATAATCCCACCCCTCTACCTACCCCAATGTCAACCATAGATCATAGTCTTGCAAATAGAATAGCTCACTATAAATACCATCTATTTGACGAACAGAAGACAACGATCGACAATTTCCTTACTAAATTCGAACGTGACATGAGAGAACTTGACTTCCCTGAATCCAAATGGACGTACTTGTTAGGTAAATCTTTTACTAGTGACGTTTCTCTTAAGATATGTTTAAACCAGGACAGTTACCAGGTAGCTAGAGAACAGCTTCTAAGGACATATGGACAGACAGAAGCAAGTTTTAGGGAAGGCGTTTCATCAGACAGTTTTACGAAAGGACGATGACCCCCAGACATATTTTGACAAATTAGGTACTGCCTTGGATAAATGGCTACAATATGCTAAGGTAGAAAGGACATTCGAAGCCTTTAGGACATTTTTCTTGTTAGACAAGGCCATTCATTCCTGCCACCCTGAATTGAAGTCATTCATTTTAGAAAGGGGACCAAAGACAGTAGAGACAGCCGTAGACCTAATAAGGAAATATAAAACCGCTCACCCTGATAGACCCACGACTACAGTACAAAATGATATACAGGACATTATATGTTTTAGTAGCGACACAAGCAGGTCCCATCACAGACATAGTCAGAACAGAGTAAATGAGAATAGAACGGTAGGTAGGACATAATTAATATGTAGAAGCTGCAACAGAAAAGGACATTTTGCTAAGGACTGTCCTTTGAACCATAATAAAAGACAATCTAGGTCACCTGAGGACAACCGTAGAGACAATTACCAGGGAAGAGGTAGAAGTAGTTCGAGAGACAGGGTTCATGACGCCATGTGTACATTAGAGCCATCCAAGCCTTTGACAGTAACAAAGGGTAGAGTAGGACATAATAGCGTAGACGTGCTAAGAGATTCAGGATGTAATACAGTTTTAGTTAAGAAATATTTAGTTCGACCTTCCCAATACACTGGCAGATTTGGTAAATGTAGAGGCTTTGACGGACAAATTACAACTTCCCCAATAGCAGAAATAGACATACAGACAATCTATTTTAGTGGTAGAGTGGAAGCACAGGTAGTTGACAGTCTCATTACAGACCTAATTATAGGTAATAGTGTTGTGGAGATCAAGGACGATAGAAATAGCAGGCAAACTAGGACAAATTACAAACAAAAAGCCCAGAGTTAGATTCAGTGACGTTCAGCACAGTAGTTCCCGTAGTATAAAACCTATCATTTGTTTTCGTTGTGGGTTACACAACCACAAGTCTAGGGCCTGTTCAAAAGCGTGTAGATGAAGTTATTTGAGGACAGTGTTGTAAAAGAGGTCACAGAGAACAGTTCTGCTCTACAATTGCTGAATATAATAGGAATTACCGCCAGAAATATATAAATTAACCCAAGTTAAGCAGAACTATGAGTCTATAGCTTTAATTACTAAGTAGAATGCTAATTAAAACATAAGTTATAAGTTGATGTTGTTACCATAACAGTAGTAAGAATATGATGTTTGCTAAGGCTAAGTAATATATGCAAATGCGGAGTCAAAGGTAAGTGATATAGGTCACACTAGATAGATACACTGAATTAAGTATGATCAGCTAATTCCAGAAGTTACACGGTAAGTTTAGATGTCTTGTTTCTTTGACTCGTGCACTAAGATACTGAGATAATATGTTCAATATCCCCCCCCCTCTAAAGAATATGCCCTTAAAATTCCATAGCTAGTTATTCACAGGCTGACTAACAAAGACCAGTACCTACATATCGTCATACAAGTTCAAGTCGCCACCTTTGTGAGGGCCTAAACATTTATCTCTTACCAACGATCTAATTTCACCTGTTTTCACCTCATCATATTTGTTGTACGTGTAGCCCCTCACTCAAGCGTAAACCCAGTCAAAGACGCACTCAACAATTTCCTGTTACCAACGATATGCAGAACGTCATCAACAGTTTACATCAATGAAACAGACAAAACTAAAACCACGCCTCATACATTGACACGTTTATCACAAGAGGTGAAGTTATTATGTCACTTCGACCTTCAGTTCACCTGCGAGCGACCATTACAGACTAAGGAACTTTTCATCCTTCCCGTTGGACACGGCGTGTAAAACTGACTTGTACGCCCCATCACCTATTAATGAACTAAGACATCACGGAGCAATACAAGCCAGTGACGAAATGAACTTGTTGTATTATAGAACATTGCATACATTATGTTTTTTTTTTGTTTCGTGCTTTATTAAGTTTTGTAATTTATTAAAATGTATTACGTTATATTACATTGACTTATGCATAGATGCTTGACAAGTAGTCTAGACATGTTTGATTTTACACCCATACCATTTTCAATGTGATGTAATACTTTCCCCACTAGACCAATTTATAGTCATGTTTTTTTTTTAGTTTGTTTTACTGCGTAAAACTTGGAAAGGAGGGAGGTATGTGACGTGCAGAATTGCCCTTCTCCCCCACCAACCCCAGTTCACCACAGGGTCAAGGTTCCAATCGCCATGTTGTGTAGATTCGTTTCATCGACGTCGCCTCCCCCCAATCGTTTCACTGACGTTCTCCACCCCCCCCCAAACGTTTCGGTGACAGACATCGTCGTTCCCCCCCCCCCTCCCCAAACGTTGCACCAACGTATTCGCCCCGACCTTATAAATACGTGAATGGCAGTAATTGAGTTAGTAAGGTGCTCTGAGTTAGTAAGGTGCTCTGAGTTAGTAAGGTGCTGACTGTCATCCGAGTAGACGTAGAGTAGTGTAGATAGTTCTAAGATTCTAAGAGTTAGTTGTAAACTTGTAGTGACATTTGTTTAAGTAGACATCATTAGACAAAGGACTTATATTGTATATACATATATATTCACCTATGTTTAGAAGCATTTAAAGTTGGATTTTTTGAGTTTAAATACCAGTGTTGCTGTTGATATATATGTATTAGAGAAGTGTGTACGTAACATATTTGGCGATCCTACGCCTTGTAAAGTATAAGATATAATAACGTTACATATTTGAAAATAATAACGTAACAATAGATATAAAAAAGTATAGTTTTCTCATACATGTAAAATGTTTTTGTTGATTGCAGTGCCTTTTTTGGTGAATTTTGCCTTAATTGTTCGGCAATATCTGGTACGTTTATACAAAATGAAAGTCATTTTACAGATTTATTTACTTATTATCAGATTTATAGGTTTGATCTTTTTTTTTTATTTGTGGAATAAATTTGGTTTTGTCTTTGTTTTTTTTTTTTTTTTAAATTGAAAAAAATTATTGCAGGTTATCCCCGTCTAACTTACTAATGATTGTTATCACCGTCTAACTTACTAATGATTGTTATCACCATCTAAATTACTAATGATTGTTATCACCGTCTAACTTACTAATGATTGTTATCACCGTCTAACTTACTAATGATTGTTTGTGTGTGAAGTCCCTGTAAGGATGAGATGAAATCTCTTAGTTCCTGGACGGTTTTTATGGTGCCCTTCTTTCATCCCCACCATAGCCGATAGTACAATTGCCATGGAGGCACCACGGGAGATATATCGGGAACTTGAGCCAAGATCTGAAAAATTTCCTAGTAGGTCCTCACCGGACATCGAACCAGGTACCCTTAGGTCGATAGTAGAGTGCTTTACCACACGACCATCCGTCCCCTCACTAATGCATATTACCTGTAGCGTTAAGGATTCCTAAACTATATATATATATATATATATATATATATATATATATATATATATATATATATATATATATATATTGGAATTCATTTATTAATAAACTTCTAAGATATGTTATCCATTTCTTTGTTTGATTGTAATAAAAATCAGGTTAAATTAGGTACAGCTTTATTAAAATAAATTTTTAAAACAAATAACCTGTTATTTTGACAGTTATCTTTCTTAACTCAAGATTGGGGAAGGGGTTTTAGTCACAGTCTTCCAGATCTAAATGGTTAATACTGTTTTTTGCTATCTAGAACTTAAAAACTAAATTTTTATTCTATTTTTCATTCTTATATCTTTTTTATGTTAGGCGAGAAATTAGTACTTCGTTCGGAAAAATTCGGTAAAATCCGGTTCCTGTTCCGATTCCGGCAGGATTCAAATATTAAATCCGATTCCGGTTCCAATCCTGCAGGATCTAAAAATTAGAATCCGGTACAGCCCTAATATATATATATATATATATATATATATATATATATATATATATATAGAGAGAGAGAGAGAGAGAGATCGATCGATAGATAGATAGAAAGATAGATAGATAGGTGTTTAGATAGTTGAATTGATGGATGGATATATAAGATATGATGCCATCCCAAAGGCCAGGTTCGACTAAGTATTATCAAGGGCTAATAATTAGATTTTGTAAACAACTTACCGAAGTACGTCATTGTCCAAAGCTTCTACGAGTACAGCCACTGTCCAGAAGGCTCCAGTCAGAGTGGACAGTTTGGCGTAAATAAACAGGTACTTGTTGTTTTCATTGATTACATTGGGGCTAGAAGACTGGAGACGTCGTGTCTTGTAGATTTTGTAGACGGTGATTAGAAAAAATGTCAAGTTACTGCAAGTGATGAGACTCAAAGGTACAACGACGAAGATTACTGAAAGAAAACAAAGTCATTGAAAGATTAAGTCCATATGGCCATCAAAAAAACAAAAATAGAAAAAGGGGTTGGCCTACCTTTTGATGGTCCTCTAAGTAAGATATTTATGACTAAATTAAATGTGTAAACAATATTGATTTCATTCAAGATGCTAAGAGAATGCTTACATGTGTGAACTAATTATGACAGAAACCTGCGCCAAGAGAAGACTACCGCTGAGAAACATGTTGTATATACCCGCATCATTTCTCAATACTGGAAACAGGAAGTACGTCAGTAAAGTCTGAATGAGACAAATCATGGAAGCTGCAAAACAAACTATGGTAACGACATATTCAGGCAAAGATAAATCAAATGTATCCTGTAGTCTATCAAGAAATTCTTTTATTTTCCTGTCTAATAATTCTCGGCATACATTTAACGTGTTGTTTTCGTCAATTTCTAGACACTTGAAATCTTCTTTATCAGTGATACTTATCTTTAGAGGACCAAATGATATGATAATCGAGATATCCGGTGGTAAAACTAATTCGTTAACTGTCACCTCATAGGCTGATTGATTAAAGCTGACATACGAACACATCATAACACCGGATATATTTGTGTATTTCTCCCAAATTTCAAAATCATCACCTTCCTCTAATACTTTGGTTTTATTGCAGTCACTTCTTTGTGTGAATATTTGTAGCGCGTGATCGAGATAATAAAAATGTTGATATTTAACAAAGAATTTGTTGGTAAACTCAGTGAGATTTCGATCCACAGGGTAAAATATTGGATTGAGAGTTCGATCACATGATTCGCTCATGACAAGATCAAATATTGAACGGTCTACTGCGAAACTGTTCAAAACATTGAACATCTGAAAATTGAAAAGTTCATAAATTTGTGGTTCAATGCTTAGGTTGCGATTGATTAAGTTTTCAACCAAGTGTAAATTGATGTCCTTCATTGCGATGTTTGGCTTGGCCAGGAAACGAATCTCTAGTCTGAAAAATTGTGATTTGTACGGTACGACCTGAGTGTCGTCATATTCAGCCCCAACAAGCAGACAAATGTTTTCGCTGTTCTCTTGCAGGAGAGCTATCATCTGAAATGGCATAAAAGATTTGTAACCTCAAGACACTAAATCAAATTGTAAACTCCTTCACTATATGGATTGAATTACTTTTTTGTTTTGCTAGTTTCAATATGAGCGTAGATAATTTTATTTAGATAAAGAAAAGATGTACACAAATAATGAAGATACATGAATTACATTTTAATTGACAAATAAGATATTGCAGATATTTCAATTTAATTTGATGACATTTTTATTATTACTATTATTATATTTACAGTGATTACATTGTCTTTAATATTTATTGTTATAACAAATTTACTATGTGATATTATTAACAACTATTAGCACCCAGTTTTTTCAAATTAATTTTTAATTTTCTAACTCCATGATTTTCACTATTTATTCTAACTAAATTGTTACTGGACATGGCATTTTAATCTGTGTAACCAAAGCAGAACTATATTTCATATAGACTGTATCAGCAGTTCTCAAAGTGTTCCCTGTGAGATAATTTTAAACTGGGTCCCCTATAATTCTCTTTAGCATTTGTATTGTCTGTAATTCTAATTATTCCAAAACAATTCTATTTACCTGTAATGTTTAACTTTCATAAACAATAGTATTAGTATTACCTGTAATGTTATAGTTTTAGAAACAATAGCATTAGCAGGCCTATAACTTGTAATTTTATAGTTTCAAAGACGTTTAAAATACCTTTAACATTAAAGATTCCAAAACCTGCATCAATTTCCACTTGTGCGAAATTTCCCCGGTCATGGAATTCAACTGAAACCATAGTCGTAGACTGTACCCACGCCCAACAGGCTGTTCTGTTACACCTAAACAACTGAAGTTCTGTATCACGTAACCTTGTGCACATTTCAAGTCCAAGCACCGGCCCTGTTGAATAATTGATCGGGTTAAAAACTAAGATCAATTAATTGAAGGATAAATTTACAGATTTTTTAAGTAGAAAAGTAAAAGCAAAAAAAAATATCTGCTCTAGAAAATACATTTTATGTCTTATGTATCTAAACATTTCATCTTTTAAAATTATCTATAATGAACTGTTGCATCCGAAACTAACTATGTACTATACATGTCTAAATAATAACTACCTTTAATAAATTAATTTTAAAATGATGTCTTTTTTTAAAAACTCACGTCTGGAGACCAATGTTCCCTCTTAGGTGTGATATGAAGTGAGCAAAAAAGTTTGTCTCTGAGCGACATTTTGTTTTGAGGCGAAAATTTGTGAGCGATCTAAGCGATGTAGTCCGTTGGAGTGAGCGATCGTACGTGTAGTACGAGCGACGCTCTGAATTCGTGTGAGCGATCGCTCACGCGCTCAGCTTAGAGGGAACATTGCTGGAGACGCCCATTCACTCTCTTGGCACGCTGAACTTGACGATAAAAAATTCAAATTCCGAGGTTTCGTCCGGCCTCTGATATTAAGTAGAAATGTAATCGCCCCATGAATAGCTGTGTAATTAGTGCGGTTACATTGATATCTAGGGTAATAGCCCTGCAATAGAAACATGAAACTGTAACTATATCAGACTCTTCAATCACACTCATTAAAGGTAACATTTTAAGCTAGGTCCATAACAACGAAGTGTATTGTTCAAACATCAAAATAATATTCAACTGAATCATAATATATAAATAGTAGTAACTGGACTAACTAGATCAGCTGTCGGGGAACTTTTTTAATCATTACCCCAAAATATTTTTGTGTATGTAGATATTACCCCAAAATATTTTTGTGTAAGTTGATATTACCCCCAAATATTTTTGTGTAAGTTGATATTACCCCAAAATATTTTTGTGTAAGTTGATATTACCCCCAAATATTTTTTTGTAAGTTGATATTACCCCAAAATATTTTTGTGTATGTTGATATTACCCCCACATATTTTTGTGTAAGTTGATATTACCCCCACATATTTTTGTGTAAGTTGATATTACCCCAAAATATTTTTGTTTAAGTTGATATTACCCCAAAATATTTTTGTGTAAGTTGATATTACCCCACAGCAAATTAAAAATATATACTTTTTACTCTAATTTTTACCCCCAAAAATTTCATTTTTACGCCATTTGGGGGTAATTTACCCCGGTTCCCCGACCGCTGAACTAGATAGATTGAAAAATAAAACGGTAGCGCGGTGCATGTATATGAAGTCCAACGAAACTTTCAAAACCTACGCACCTCCCTGCACACGTAGCAAAACATATTTCTGTACACCAGATCGTTGTAATACACCGATGGGAAGCTGTCTGAGTCTTCACACTGTTTGACAATAGACTCATCTATGTCAGCTGTACGGTCACAGCTGTCAATGACGTCGAAATAGTCTCTGGAGAAATATATTTTTTTCAATCTCTACTTATAGGAGAGATTGATTGGTTAATGGCTGGATAGACAGCAGAGAGACATGTAGATAGACAGATTGGTAAATCGATGTAGATAATTATAGAGAGATAGGCAGACAGACAGATAGACTACAGAGACATATAGATAGATAGATGTAGATAGATAGATGTAGATAGATAAATAGTTAGTTAGTTAGCTCGCTAGCTAGCTAGCTAGATATATAAAGAGATAGATAGATTTAACATTGCCACTTCAACGAAATACTAATACATACCTAATCGAGCACGAGAAATCTGTATAGTTCTGAGAGTAGATAGGAATGATATTCCATAGAATCTAATGACATTCATGTTGAGATAGGCTGTGATCTAGTAAATGGATTTCAGTACCTGGGGATCCGTCTACAGTGTAGGTCATCTGTGTAAACTTGACCGAAAGTAAAATGAGACCGCTGAATGTCCACTTGACCGAAAATATATCAGAAGGTTGGCCCAAAGCCATCACGGGGCAGAAAGACGGGGAACTGGACTTGCAACATGGGCCCCTATTAGTCCGTCATTACTGACCAAATATTGTCTTCTTCGCCTAGTGCCTCAACTAAAAATCCGTTTCTGGTCTTTCAAATATAACCTCCTATTGATTCATGCATCTCTCTTTCTCTTTCTCTCTATTTCTCTCTATTTCTCTCTCTCTCTCTCTCTCTCTCTATCTATCTATCTATCTATCTATCTATCTATCTATCTATCTATCTATCTATCTATCTATCTATCTATCTATCTCTCAGATATATGTGTGTGTTTACCGTGCGATAAAATTGTAGTAATAGTAGGTTTGGCAAAAAAAAAAAAAAAGAATATGACATCGGACAAGAGAACTTTTCATTCATAGTATTTAGAAAGTTGAATGGAACTATAGTGTGAAAAGCAATAAGTGAATGATCGGGTTTTCCAATTTTTTTTTAACTTAGGGGAGATAAACCCAGAAGGCGTTCCTAAACCCAGAAGGCGTTCACGTCACTAAAAATAAAATATTGTCCAACAAGAAATTATTATTACTATCCCGGGATCCCGAAATGAGAACCAATTTTATTTCGGGATAAGCGCAACTCCGGGCAATGAGAAACCCTAATAGAATGCGTAGTCTGTGACTTGTAGTCTGTGACTTCTGTTATGATTGGCTGCATACACCAGCATACACACAGTCACTTTGACAGTGGCAATAGATTTTGAAAGCGCGATTTAGAACCTCTTACCAGCAAAAGTGTACGCTCCCTAACTGGCATATAAAAATAATAAAACTTCCATGACTTAATCAAACCAGACGCTAACTGAAGCAAATGTGAACGTGAGTACTTACGTTTAGAGCGTTATTGCACTCGGCACAAAATTGGTTGCGGTAAACGACGCCTGTTTCCATGACGACGACTCTTGCGAACGTCTTCACAGTCTCGTTTTGGGTAACCCTCAGCTCTTCACACAGATCTATGACTGTCTTGTTCTCTGTGTAGTCCGGCCGGCACGAATGGATGCTGAGAATGTACGTTCTCCATTTGGATAGCCCCATCATTTTCTCACATCGCAGTACAGGTCCAGACCTCTTCATCCTTTCAACCGGGCGACGCCCGGCACTACTGGACGATACCCTCTAGACACTTCCGTTTCCAGCGGTCAGCAGGTGACGTCGTACGGGAACTGATATGTCAGGACAACAGATGTTGTAGATCTCACAGCCTGGTCTCCGGCAGCTGCACGGCACGCACATTGGCTGCAAAGAAAAGTCTGCATACTGTTCTAGGACTGCCCCACCGAGGCATCTTCGGGTACATTACCCATGTGAATAGCTGAAAGGCGAAACAAGATCCTGGTCCCAGCCATAATACGATGGGGTACAGTCTGTACACGACAGCATCGGATAAATGTGATTGGTCAACATAAACAGCAAACAGCAATATCGAATACTCCTTGGGACAATGCCTTTTACAGCCATTATTAATGTCGGTTTCAAAGAATTTTTTTTAGTTTTCGTCTCAGTTGATTTAAAGATAAATGATGAATCTTGCGTCTGCATCTTTAGAGCACGGTCGAGAATCACATCTAGTAACTAAATCTAACCTCTTTATGGATCAACCGAGTATTGAATAAATCAATTATAAATTTTAAGATTAAATTATAAGTATTTTATGATTATATCGTGAATCCCTTGATTCAATTGTAAATTCAATGATTAAAATTATAAATATTATGATCAAATTATAAATTGTTATTAAATTATACATTTTTCTATTCAATTATAAATTACATGATTAGATTATAAATTCCAAGTTTCAATAAAAAATATCATAATAAAATTAAAACATTTCATGATAATATATAAGAAAAGCATCTAATGCATGTATTAAATTATTACTTACATTAATCGATTTTGTTACGCACAGCAATTAGTTACAGTAAACAACGCATGACGTCATGTCAACAACCTTGACAAATGTTGCCGGAGTCTCATCACAACAGTCTACCGCTTTTTTGGTTCTCTGTGTGGTTAGGAAGACACTAGTAGATGATGTGCATGGAGGCAGAAAGTTAAGAGCGCCCTGTGTTCACGCACTGACCGATGTCCAGACATCTTCTTATCATGTCACAGCTATGACAGGACGGAATGTGTTTATTATATACCTAACTTCTCACAGCTCTAAATAATTAATATTTTTTTTTAATTTTCAAATTTTTAATAAATGTCGATTATTTTATCGAATGTCATTAAAAAAAAATTCAACCCTATACCGTTAATTAAAACTAAAATTTCATTTGTGTTAAATAGTTATGAGCATGATCTGTATGCAATTAGGTTACGGGTTGAGATCCGAAGTGATTCTGTGTCCCCAGTGGTACATCCCAAGTCTATGCATACTCGGACATGGTGGAGATGTAAACAAAAACAACCCGAGAACTGTCCCATCTGTGGCAGTAAGAGACAAACAACAAACCATCCATTGACTGAAATACAATATTTTGTTTCGTAATTCGTGCATGCACTTTAGTTTGTTTTGTTTGATTGTTTTTAAATTTATATATTAAGACATTCTGATTGGACGGACTTCAGAAGTACATTATAAATAATTAATTTATCTCACGGGATGACTTCCACAAAAAAGACTAATAATTAAAAGTGATTAAAAATATTCCTTATGATTTTTTTATATAGTATATTTAAAAACTAAAACAAAAAAAAACAACTAAGAATTAGCAGTAAATATGAGATATGTACATATTCAAAAAAATGTATGTTCCAAACAAAAGTGCATTCTTGACAAATATTTGTTTACTCTAAACAGCTGATGCTTTCAAAATGGCTTACATCAAATGAACCGTTCATTAGTAAGTTGTAAATTAAGAAACATCTAACTTTTTGTCGATCTCAGGTTATTAATTATTTATTTATTTGAACTCTATATACAAGTGCTGTATACAAAAATCATTGGTGCTTGTGAATGTGAGTGTTTGTGTGATTTTAATTCAATATAAGACATAAATAAATGAAAAGTGAAATATAGGTCCCATGTGCGTGTAGAGGGTAGGGGGGTATTTAACTTCCAATATATTTACGAACACTCTTCTGCTTGCTGCTCATCAACGTATCTATTTATTTATTGTTTTAATTTTTCATGAAAGTTGATTTGAAATCATGCATTCTCCATTGAAATATTTTTTTTTTCAAAAATTATTTAAAGTTTATTAATACTAAATTTAATCAGAGCTATTTAGGCTATTTTTTTTTCCAATAGCGAATTTCATTCAACTATATCATAGTAGGGGGGTGGGGGTAAGGGGGAACGGTGGTATAACCTATGAGTCTTGGGGTACCAAGAGAATAAATACCACTGAAAGACTTACAGTGGTTATAAGTATCTAGAGAGAGGAACCTCAAGGTCATAGGTCGTCAGAGGGTTGATGGGATAAGTAGAAAACTGTGTTGTTTTTTTTAAGGCCGAAAACAGTTTTATTTCTCATGACTTTATAAGATATAGGTCTGTGATTGGGCGCTTGATATACGAGCAAGGTGGTCAAGGATTGACTGCATCATGTCAATGACTTAACTAGCCCGAGGCGGAGGCTTACAATTCCACAAATATGTACAAAATAGAACGTTGTGTACATGAAGTATGCGTACTAAATATAAATGGATGTTAAAAATGCTGATCATCATTCTAATTTAAACCATTCAAAACAATTTTTTTTTTAGAAAACTTCTATTATTAAATATAACTTGTATGACATGGACTAATATATTGCTGAAAACAGGTTTACTCATGGGTTTAACCATGCGTTTAATGTAATATTTATTGGTCGGCAAAATATCAGTCCAGGTAACACATTTGAGACTTTGTAAGCTGGTCAGGGTACGGAAATAGTTCGGCAGGTGAAAGCGGTACCAGGGATGTCAACTCCGTTTCTTAAAGACTGGTGTGGCCAGTGCAGGATTCACGTATAAGCCACACAATCTATAGCTTAGGTCCTCCACTTTCTAAAGACTGGTGTGGCCAGTGCAGGATTCACGTATAAGCCACACAATCTATAGCTTAGGTCCTCCACTTTCTAAAGACTGGTGTGGCCAGTGCAGGATTCACGTATAAGCCACACAATCTATAGCTTAGGTCCTCCACTTTCTTGCCCCCCCCCCCCCCAAAAAAAATGTGTCCATGTGAGCGAATGTCATATATACTAAAATATTTCTCACTGACATATAATATCTGGATTTATATAAAGGGCCCCATATTCAAAAAGCTTAGGGCCTTATCAAGTCTCTTATCTGGCCCTGGATGTGGCCTGATGCTAGTCGCTGAACATTGGTCAGTGACTTTGGGCTCACAGGCAGCGTGGGGTTGAGGCCGCGAGCGTGTTGCTTAAACTTGAGTCGGTTTGGACTCTCGGAGGTGAGAAGATCGGCACGCAGAGCCTCATCAGTCGGCACGCAGAGCCTTTATCAGTCGGCACGCAGACCCTCACCAGTCGGCACTTTAGGCCTCGCAACAGTCGGCACGCAGAGCCTCATCAGTGTAGCACGCAGAGCCTCATCAGTCGGCACGCAGAGCCTCATCAGTCGGCACGCAGATCCTCACCAGTCGGCACGCGACCAAGCTATCAATTCCCTTTGTATTTTAATTGGAGTGTTAAAAAGGCACTTTTAAGAGAATTTTTGGTTGAATTTCTTTTGGGCACGCGGCCCCAGAAAAAGTGTCTCGCACACTACTGGTCTTATGTCTCAGTGATGTTAGGTAGAGTGTGAAATTAGTCACTGGAGTTAACTCATCCTCCTTTTAGGTATCGTGTACAGTGCACTTTTCTCAACACGTTGGTCAATGACGCCTTCAGAGATCAAAAAATTGTAATCATCTTTCAATACATTAGTCAAGGTTACTAAGATTTTTTTCAAACAGTTCTACACAATTTCTCGCATGACTCATCATCAACTGAGGCCCATATCTACAATATAAATGATTTAATTGCGTGTAAAATCGAAAGTGAAGTAATAGCACACGATATTCCAGTTCAAAATACAATCACAAGAAAAAATCGGATATGCCCGAAACCAAAAATAACCATTTTACTGATCAAAACGTGTATGGATATAAAACTTCAACAAGGTTTGGCAGGGCATAGCTAGTGAATTAGAATAGTAAGGACATTCTATTTGTTTTTGAATAAAGATGACTAGAAGTACATTCAGCATATCTCAAACTTGTATTGTTGGACTTTATTTTGTTTTTTTATTTATTTTTTCCTATCAGCAATTCTTCTTTTTTTGTGTTTGTTTACTAATCATTGTTTGTCGTTCTGTGAAGTAATAAGTCACGCGTTAGCGGTTAATTATTCATAATATACCGCCTGAAAGAAAGTGCATTCCTATAAAATCTTTTAAGTAAAAAAAAAAATGAACAAAACAAATAGCACAGATACAAAATATAAAGATTAACAATATATTTGCCCAGCCAACAGATAGTTTGATGTTTGCTTCAACGATAGTTTTAAACTATTGACGGTTCGGTTTTTTGTAATTTTGTTCGTGGTCTCTACCGAGTTGTGCAGGATTAAGGGAGAAAACGAAGAAATATGTGAATGAACTCATTGAGATTTAAAACTTTGACTTACAATCATGTGATCAATAGACCGCAACCTCGTACCATTCCGTTTCTTAGATAAGGTATCTTTAAACATAACGATAGAGTATT
>JAGDYQ010000044.1:4200429-4212765 GCA_021962125.1 Bulinus truncatus | reverse complement strand
AGAGGACATGCAGTAGAGTAGGTATAGTACAGAAGGCTTAGAGTAGGCTTAGAGTAGAGTAGAGGACATGCGGTAAAGTGGGTATAGTACAGAAGGCTTAAAGTAGGCTTAGAGTAGAGTAGAGGACATGCAGTAGAGTAGGTATAGTACAGAAGGCTTAGAGTAGGCTTAGAGTAGAGTAGAGGACATGCAGTAGAGTAGGTATAGTACAGAAGGCTTAGAGTAGGCTTAGAGTAGAGTAGAGGACATGCAGTAGAGTAGGTATAGTACAGAAGGCTTAGAGTAGGCTTAGAGTAGAGTAGAGGACATGCAGTAGGGCAGTAGAGAGTAGGCAATAGAGAGAGTAGTGCTGACAGGCTTAGAGTAGACATAGGTAGAGTAGACATAGGTAGAGTAGACATAGGTAGAGTAGACATAGGTATATATAAGTAGTGAGAAGAGAAGTGAATTAAGTTTTTTTTTAAAGTTATATTAAAGTATTTTATATATTGTTTAATACACTGAGTTCTGTTCTTAATACATAAGTATGAAAGTTAACGTTAGATATTCGGTGAGTTTATATAAATCACCTGGCGAGCCTGCCCTCAACATATTTGTTATATATATATATACAGTGGATTTCGCTTAATTGTGACACCGCTTAATTGGGACAGCCGCTTATTTGGGACAAATCTCAAAGAAACCAAACCAAGAAGCCAATAGTAAATTTGTATGTTTAATTGGGACAGCCGCTTAATTGGGACAAAAAGCCTCGGTCCCGATGTGTTCCAATTAAGCGGAATCGACTGTATATAGAATTCTACCGTAACATTTGGCGAGCATAAAATCATAACGCCACACACGATTTAAGTAATTTTAAAAAAAAAATGGCAAGTCTATATAGATCAAATAAAAAGATTTACCATTTCTCGCACAGAAGTATTTTGACTTCCTAAACTCCATCCTGTATTTTTTTTGTCAGATAGTAAACATAAACATTTATTACCTTCTTACTTCAATTTTAATGGATACAATCAACTTTATTATTTAACTAGTAGTTGCCCGGTTGCACTCGCAAATGAAGGTTTTATCTCAATAAAATGTTTAATATGAGAATAATCATGTCATAAACAGAGGCGTCAGCTAATTTGATTACGATCTTTGTTTACGTTTGACGATGTTAAAATGCTATCTGTTGTAATAAAAACTAAAAGAATTTGAATAATATTATATATTATTATTATTATTTAATATTTGGAACTTTTACATTTCATAATAAAACAAGCAAAAGCTCAGTTTGTAGCGTAAAAAAAGACGTTTTAGAGAATTTATAAGTGTAGAGAGGAAGTAAGTCGTTTAAGGCTGTTACCAAAAACATAATGATTGATGTGTGCCCTTTTTCTTGCGCTTACGTTTCTATAAATCTATATATAAGCCCAGTAGGAGCCCTGAAGCCCATTTCTCAGAGGTCCTATCGCGAAATGAACTTTTGATGTACACATGGCAGGCTAAGACCCTACAAATGATATATAAAGCATCATGGGTCTAGGACCCTACCAAAGGAATCTGTAAAGTGCTCCTTTTGTTAATATAGCTGCGTATATAGTAAAAAAACTGTAATTTATAAGCCTCTTTTACGCGCCCTCAGTGGTCAGATCGCGAAATGAACCTCCTTTTGATGCACATGGTTAATAGTCACAAGACATACAAAAACGATATATACATCATGGGCTCCAAAGGACTTCAAGTGGTTGTTGAGATCTAGGGTGATCAAAAAATTAAATAAGCTATAAAATAAAAATCACTATAAAGAGCTGTCTCTGAACACCAAAATTCGCCTGTTCAATACCAATGTAAAGCTCAATCCCAGCGGTAGGAGCTAGGTAGAGACCAGGAGGATTACGAAGATCAAAACTCAAGGAAAGTCCAGGCCTTTATCAACAGCTGCCTTAGGAAAGTTCAATACGATAGTCGGACACCATCACCAATGCCAGCCTTTTAGGAACGAAACGGTCATGTTTCGCCATTAGAAATCAGTAAGAGTGAGGTGGGGATGGAAATCCATGCATTATGGCTTGCGCAACAAGTAACATCACTCAGCAAGCATTGCTTTGAAATCTTCAAGAAAAAAAAAGAGAGGTACAAAAAGAAACTGGTGGAGGTGAAAATTGATGGGGGTATCAGCCAGGATTTTTCAGTTGGAAAGCTGGAGTGAATGGCTCAGGACGAAGTCGCTTTGGAGAACTTTAATCTCCGATAGAGTAAAATGGCAATGATGATGATGAAATATGGACATTTTTTTTTTACTTATTAAGAAAGCAGCGGATGTTTAGATTAACACTAAAAGAGTAAATTAAAAACATTAAAGGTGGATTTTAAATTTATTATATTAGGGTAGAAGAAAGGGGGGGGGGAGGAATTGTCTATCTGAGACGTAAACTGAGTTTCGAAACTTTAGTTATATTTATCTTTTGGAGCAAAATTGAGTTCCATGAGAAGGTGAGACCTTTAATAAACGTCCAAAAGGGTTTCGGAAACATAATGCGTGAATAGAGACTATGAGTTATTATGCCGCTATGTGAATCTGAAGTATCGGCTTAAATCGGAGCATCTTTCCGATTAGAACGTCGGCCGCATCGGCCAAACAATTTTTAAATTAAGGGCATTTTTGCATTACACAGGGGGGGGGATTGAATGTTTCAATTCTTTGTGGCTGTGTTAATTTACGGCAAATATTCCTCTTTCTATCTTTGATTAATTCTGTTATTCTTTCTTTCTGTCTTCATGTGTCTAATTTCATTCTAGCCATCTCTGAGACATTCTTTCTTTCTTTTGGTTAAGAATGAAGTCATCTTTCTCCTTTTTTTTTCAGAAACTATTCAAACGTAATTGAAAGCTGTGACCATAAAGCTGACATAGATGGGTCTATTGTCAAACTGTGTGAAGAACTTTCTGATAGCCTCCCTTCGGTGTACAACAACAGACTTGTGTACCAAAATATTTTTTGCTACATGTGCAGTACGGTGCGTAAGTTTTGAAATATTTGGGTTGGACTTCAGATACAATCGCAGCGTGTACAATTGTTTTAACATTCAATGTGTAGCTTGTGTTATCTATCTATCTATCTATCTATCTATCTATCTATCTATCTATCTATCTATCTATCTATCTATCTATCTATCTTGTCTGTCTGTCTGTCTGTCTGTCTGTCTGTCTGTCTGTCTATCTATCTATCTATCTATCTATCTATCTATCTATCTATCTATCTATCTATCTATCTATCTGTTTGTCTGTCTATCAATCTATCTATCTATCTAATCTTTCTATCTAGCCATCTATCTCTATTTATCTGTCTATCTATCTCTCTATATTTTTATCTATCTTCTATCTATCTATCTATCTATCTATCTATCTATCTATCTATCTATCTATCTATCTATCTATCTATCTATCTATCTATCTATCTATCTATCTATCTATCTATCTAATCTATCTGTTTATCTATCTGTATATCTACCCATCTATCAAATTATCTATCTATCTATCTTTCTATCTATCTATTTATCTATCTATATATGTATAGTATAGTTTATACATTTTACTAGCGGGACTTACAGAAAAAAAGGTTTGATATTAATTCTATCGGTACAATTGAAGGTATGGCCTACTGACATGGTACAATGACAATAATAAAACACCAAATATATTTTGCACCAATATTTCTCCCTGCTCCATTCATGGATGAACCACAAAGTAATGAAATGAATCATCCATTGTCGACTCAGCCTTTTCTTTTCATCATTGGGTTTTTCTTTCTTAGTACATTTTTTGTAAGATGTAATCATTTTTAAATTTAGCACTGTTTAATAATTGATAGTTAAATATTTTTTTCTATATATATATATATATATATATGAGTTCACCATTTTATGTCAGTTCATGTTCATGCAGTTATATTCAAGAATTAAATATCATTATTATTGTTACTTCAACTGGAGTCGACTTCGTTTATTGATGTTGTTGACTGAAATTGTAACATTTACTACCAAGTATTTGAAAGAACTTTGTAACACTATTTAAAGAACCTCGTAACAACAATGTTTACTGTAATCATGTTTACATTGCAGGGCTATTACCCTACACATGAAAATGACTGTGGTCTTGTGGTAGATATTTTTGGTGCGATCAGTTTTCTTCTTAATGTCAGGGGTCTGTCGAACCTTCAAAATTGGAATTCTGTAATGGCAAGATCAGCATGCGCTGAGGATGAATGGACGTCTCCGGAAGTGAGTGATGATAACGATATAGATACTAAATCTCAATTAATGTGTTGCTTATTATTACTTTGTTGTTGCATTTAAAAGGTATACAAAGTAAACCCTTTTTAGCGATTGTTCGACAGTTCTTGATTTAACACATTATCGATATAGGTAAAAATGAAAATAGGATGTCAGTCGTGACATCATCTATCACTCGTCGTGTTTTTGAATGCTTATTTTATAGATAGCACACATGTTATATTAAAAAAAAAAAAATATCGAATTGGTGTAATTATATCTTTGATTTTTCTTCAAACCACGGGAGGTAATTCAAAAGTCACCTAATGATAACTAATATTTTGTCAGTACAAGCATTGCTTTAAATTTTTTCAAACCACGGGAGGTAATTCAAAAGTCACCTAATGATAACTAATATTTTGTAAGTACAAGCATTGCTTTAAATTTTTTCAAACCACGGGAGGTAATTCAAAAGTCACCTAATGATAACTAATATTTTGTCAGTACATGCATTGCTTTAAATTTTTTCAAACCACGGGAGGTAATTCAAAAGTCACCTAATGATAACTAATATTTTGTCAGTACAAGCATTGCTTTAAATTTTTTCAAACCACGGGAGGTAATTCAAAAGTCACCTAATGATAACTAATATTTTGTCAGTACATGCATTGCTTTACATTTTTTTCCAATGGTATCGTAAAATTGCTTTCTTTATTTAAGAAACGGATATGTCTAAACTTAGACTCTCGACACAGATTGCTTCTAGCAATGACAGTTATATATAGCCTGTTAGCCTGTTCTAGTGTCGGCTATTTATATATATATATATATATATATATATATATATATATATATATATATATATATATATATATATATATATATTGTTGTACCCTACAAAACTTTTGCACAGACTTATATCCCAAAGGCTTGAACTGTAGGCTAGGTTATTTTTGGTTTCGTGCAGATCCGATTTTCTCATGATTGTATTTTAAACTGTGAATACTGTTGTATTACTTCTTTACTTTCGATTTCACGCAGAACCCACACCGCTAATATTTATATAGATATTTCAAAAAACAAATGGAACATAAAGTATTGTATATCCACAAGCACTCCACTGAGTGCAGTAACAAACGTGACGTATTTAGAATCTAGCTTTTTTTTAATACCTACTCTTACATTAACATAGGATACACTGTACATCTAGTTAAAGAATAAAATAAAAAGAGGGGATTTTTATTTATTAACTTACGAGACAGGGTGTTGTAATTCTAAAAATCTAATTTTTTTTTGTTTGTAAATGTGCTAAAGTTCCTCAGTAAATATAAAGTTCAGCCATTAAAGCCTACATTTTAAAAACCTATACAATTCCATTTACAGCATAGGTGCTTGGAACTGAAATGTGCACCAGGTCACGTGATACACACTGGCAAATGTTCTGGCGTTACAGACCAACCTGCCGGGCGTGGTTTCAGTCTACGTTTACGGTTTCGGTTGAATCACGTGCACGGGGGAATTTTAAAGATGTCGTCAGTGACTAGCGTATTGGATTCTTTAACATTACAGGTGATACAATCGTTTGGAAAGGTATAACATTACATGTAGTACAGATGTTTAAAAAAAACCTAAACATTACTTGTAATACAATGATTTAGAAATAATCAACTTGGCAGGTAATACCAGCGTTTGGAAAGGTACAATGGAGGCATTAACGTTACACGTGTTGCTGGCTGCCCAATAAAACACTGTGAGATGAACATTCGTTTGCACTTGATGCTGATCGCGGGTATAAAAAAAAATCCCCACTGCACCCTTGGCTGTAGTATAAAGATCAATTCGATAACTGACCAATTAGGGGCTTTTAGGTATAACTAATACAATCTCGTCCTGAAGGTGTAGTGCAGTGTTGAGCAGTGTAGTGCAATGGTGTGCAGTGTTGGGCTGTGTAGTGTAATGTTGTAAAGTTTTGTGCAGTTTTGTGAAATGTTGTGCAGTGTTGTGAAATGTTTTGCAGTGTTGTGAAATGTTGTGCAGTATTGTGAAATGTTGTGCAGTGTAATGTTGTGCAGTGTTGTGAAATGTTAAGCAGTGTTGTGTAATGTTGGGCAGTGTAATGTTGTGCAGTGTTGTGTAATATTGTGTAGTGTTGTGTAATGTTGTGCAGTGTTGTGAAATATTGTGCAGTTGAATGTTGTGCGGTGTTGTGCAATGTTGTGCAGTGTTGTGTAATGTTGGGCAGTGTTTTGTAATGTTGTGCAGTGTTGTGAAATGTAGTGTAATTTTGTGCAGTGTTTTGCAAGTTTGTGCAATGTTGTTGTTTTTTTTTTAATTGCAAAAGTAAAATTGTGGTAGCCATTACCTGTTGATTTAAATACAGGCGTAATTAATTTATTATAATAATAACAACTATTTTTCAGCTATAAAGCATTGAAATAAAAATCTTATTAACAGTGAAATTAATTTGACAACAAATTAAATTGAAATATTTTCAATACACAGTAATCAATTTAAAAAGCCTATAATCATTGTCTGGCATCTTTAATCTTGTCTACAGTTTCACTTTCTATAAACAAATTTCTATTTATTGAAACTTTCAACAAAGTAATTCACAAAAGAATCACTATTAAAAAAACAGTTTTAAATATATGAATTTGTATCTTAAATATACAGTTTTTTTTTATTATTATTATCATTTCAGATGCTAGCCGTCCTGCAAGAGTACAGTCAGGACATTTTCCTTCTCATCGTGGCCGATGATAACGTCGCACCGTACAAATCACAAATTTTCAGACTAGAATGTCGTTTCCTGGCCAAGCGAAACGTCTCAATGAAAGATATCCATTTGATTGAAAACTTAATCAATCGCAACGTCAGCGTTGAGACAGACCAGTATGCAGTTTTGTATTTTAAAATTTTTAATGTTTTGAACAGTTTCGCAGTAGACCGGACAGTATTTGATCATGTCATGAACGAATCGTGCGATCGAACTCTCAATCCAATATTTCAACCTCTGGATCGAAATTTTATTGAATTTGTAAACAATTATTTTGTTAAATATCAACAGTTTCGTTATCAGGGTCACGCTTTTCAAATATTCGTACAAAGAAGTGACTGCAATAAAACCAAAGAATTAGAGAAAAGTGATGATTTTGACAGAGTGGACAAATTCTCAAAAATATCCGGGGTTTTAATTTGTCCATATGTCAGCTTAAGACTATCGAATTATGAAATGACATTTAACGAGACAGTTTTACCACCAGATGTCACAATAACCATAACATTAGGTCCTGTAAAGATTAGCATCACTGATAAAGAAGATTTCAAGTGGATTGAAATTGACGAAAACAACACATTAAATGTATGCCGAGGATTATTAGACAGCAAGCTAAAAGATATTGTGTATAGACTACAGAATGATACGTATGTTATACCCTTTCTAGTGTATGTTGTAACTACAGTTTGTTTCGCTGTTTCCATGGCTTGTCTCCTTCTGACTTTGCTGACGTACTTCCTGTTTCCTGTATTGAGAACTGATGCGGGTATAAACAACATGTTTCTCAGCGGTAGTCTTCTCTTGGCGCAGGTTTCTGTCTTAGTTAGCTCACACATGTAAGTATTCTTCTAATGTCTTGATACGTAATAGTGTCTTGATACGTATTAATGTCTTGATACGTAATAGTGTCTTGATACGTAATAATGTCTTGATACGTAATAGTGTCTTGATACGTCATAATGTCTTGATAAGTAATAATGTCTTGATACGTCATAATGACTTGATACGTAATAATGTCTTGATTTATATTAGTGTCTTAATAAATACCGACATTGCTAACTGGTTGAATTTGATAGATTTTTTTTTCTCAAGGGCCGACCCATTTCAATGTTTCTATTTGATAAGTTCAATATAGATAATATCTACGATATATATATATATGTATATATATATATATATATATATATATATATATGTATATATATATATTGGTAGCCAGTAGAGACTGGGATTACTTCCTCGCCCAATGATTAGAAAACTTTATTTTTACTAAATTTCTCCAAGGAAATCTTTTCTTTTTGTTTTAAAAGAAATGTTTACTCCCACAATGTCACGTGACTTTCTTTCGTCCAAATATCGTCCAGAGACAGAATGAACGCAGCCTGCACTGCTGTCGGGATCGCGACCCATTGGCTTTGGCTGTGGATGTTCACCTGGAGTTTCATCTGTAGCCACAGAATGTTCCAAGTTTTTACTGGAATCAGCAACACCAGATGCGACGCTACCAACGCCACCAACAGAGCTTGGAAAAAGACGGTGGCCTCACTGCTGCCCCCTACAATGGTCACACTCTGTGTCGTTCTGGTGAATTACATGACGTCGGGGGGCTCAAGCATCGGTTATGGATCTTCGTTATGCTACCTGGACTCTGGCCGACCCATTGGTAAGTAAGGAAGTAATTGCATCTGTCGAGTGATAAGGAAATGATTGCACCTGTCAAATGGTGAGGAGGGTGACTGCACCTGTCAAATGGTGAGGGGAAGATTGCACCTGTCAAATGGTGAGGGGGTGATTGCACCTGTCAAATGGTGAGGAGGGTTTTGCACCTGTCAAATGGTGAGGGAGGTGATTGCACCTGTCAAATGGTGAGGGGGGTGATTGCACCTGTCAAATGGTGAGGGAGGTGATTGCACCTGTCAAATGTTGAGGGGGGGGAGATTGCACCTGTCAAATGGTGAGGGGGTGATTACACCTGTCAAATGGTGAGGGGTGATTGCACCTGTCAAATGGTGAGGGGGTAGATTGCACCTGTCAAATGGTGAGGGAGGTGATTGCACCTGTTGAATGGTAAGGAAGCGTTCACATTTGTCACATTGGGACCAGGAGTGTATGGCCGTTCTAATGCACGGCTGCTCAAAGGTATAAACGATCAGAAAAGTGAGAGTGGTGTGGCCAAGCCTGTCAAGTGATGGAGATCGTTTGTCACGTGATTGTGTGCCAGTGTGTATGACAGGACATGTAGCGAGTAAGCGTGTGTGTGACTTCGAGGTATAAGCAGTGATGTTATAATTAGTATTTCGGTATCGTTGATGAACGATTTCTTTTTTAAATAGGAAACTAATGTATTATTAATAGACACTGGTGGAGCTTAGGTCGGCAGCTTGGGTTACAGATAGCCTTTGTTTTTCATTTTGGTCATTTTTTTTCCACTGACCGAATATTGACCACTGCGCCTCGGGCCCATAACACCATAGTCTGTCTTTGTTAAAGGATCTTGTATCAACACTTGTTCCAATATATATATATGTATTTGTCCATCTCGATAAGTCTGACTGTCATGTTACTAATTAAAGGCAGTTATTATATACAAAGACATCCTCGTGACCGGAGCACATTGAAGATGGTCAGCATGATGGTCAGCGTGATAGGATTAAAAGCTCGTCATAAGTACAGTCTTCTGATTTAAATAAAATAGCAATTTACATATATATATACACACACGCACATACATATATATATTAGCGAAAAATAAAATATGCTAAAGTATAAGTAAAAACGTCAAAACATAAATAAATTTTTTAAAATGACCTACTTCGGGTTCAAAAACAATAACCAACGGACAATACACCTGATGAGGCAGTTATTCACCCATCAAAAATGTCTTGTTGTTAACAAAGACCCTTTTTTCAACAGCCATTCATACTGTACGTAGCTTTAGTTTAATAGAAACAGTTATATTTCGTGCATTTCTGGGAATTAAAGTCTATTAAAGGTTTTTTTTTTAGAATCTTTCATTCCCCTGCAATGGTCCCTCGAAATAACTGGATCTTTTTAGAGGTGACAAATCACATTTTTTTTAGTAGCCGCGTAAACAAGTATTTCTTGGTTAGGGGTCATGATGTTTAGTACTTGGCTGTAATGTGTAAAAACGATTTACATTCACTGCACAATGGCTAGACACTTATCGTTACCACGAAAGTAAATAACTTCTTCGTAAGACTGAAACGAACGTTGTCACAATTCATTTCTGTCGCACACTCACACATAGTGATTTCATTACAAAAATGTTTTAACGCGTAGAAGGGAAAATAAACGTAGCTAGAAAATTAACTTAAGTCTTTTTTTTTCTCTTTCAGTGATCTTCGTCGTTGTACCTTTGATTCTCATCACTTGCAGTAACTTGACATTTTTTCTAATCACCGTCTACAAAATCTACCAGACACGACGTCTCCAGTCTTCTAGCACCAATGTAATCAATGAAAACAACAAGTACCTGTTTATTTACGCCAAACTGTCCACTCTGACTGGAGTCTTCTGGACAGTGGCCGTTGTGGCAGAAGCTTTGGACAATGAAGTACTTCAGTAAGTTGCTAGCACTGATCCTCACTCAATTGTTTAGTTTACAAGAGTTTGATTTAAAAAAAAAATTGAAATAGAAAAATTTCAATTTCATCGAACGATTTATCCATCTCTCTCTCTCTCTCTCACTCTAATCTATATATATATATATATATATATATATATATATATATATACATATATATATATATATATATATATATATATATATATATATATATATATATATATATATATATATATATATATATATTTGTATGTATGCATGTATGAATGATTGTATGTTTGTATGTATGTATCTATTTCTCTTTCCATCTATCTACCCATCTATCTATCTATCTATCTATCCATCCAGCCACTTTATTATTGATTGAGTAGAAATCAATATATCTATCTAACATCTATGTATCTGTTATTTTGATTTGCCCATGGTGATATGAACTATCTAATAAAACAACAAAACATCCGACTTATATTTTTTTTAACTCGATTGGGTTAAATTCCTTTCCTCCACAGGTATATCTCAATCATTCTCAACGGCCTACAAGGTGTTGCCATTTTCATTTCATTCACCTGTAACAAAAGGGTTCTGGTCCTTGTATACTCTCTGAGACAGACTCGTCATGAAACAAATGATGCAACACGATAGATGTCTCTCTAAGCTCAACAACCGGAAGCTGTTTGCTGCAGTTGTTGACAGGATAGTTTAATGAAGAGACCAATAAACAATGAAACTCATTGAACCAATCATTCTGTTTGATTAAAGTTTATTGATTTCATCGTTTACTAATTATTTTCAAAAAGATAATATATGTTCGTGTGAATGTGTGCGTATGTTTGTGTGTGTGTGTGTGTGTGAAAGAGAGAGATAGAGAGTGAGTGAGAGAGAGAGTGAGTGAGAGAGAGAGAGAGAGAGAGAGAGATAGATAGATAGATAGATAGATAGATAGATAGATAGATAGATAGATAGATAGATAGATAGATAGATAGATAGATAGATAGATAGATAGATAGATAGATAGATAGATAGATAGATAGATAGATAGATAGATAGATAGATAGATAGATAGATAGATAGATAGATAGATAGATAGATAGATAGAGAGAGAGAGAGATTATGTCGCTCATTTTACTAACATACTTTTGCTTATTACTGGGTGTATTGACTTGAAAAATCTGCATTAAAAATAGAAATATCCTTAGTCACATTTTTTTTGCCTCAAAATGACATTCACATGAAACAATTTTAAACTATTTTGATATTGATTCATGCCAAATGTTGGTGTAAACAATATAAAAGAAATAAAAAGACGAAACATTCAATGAAACAAATAATTTTTAAATACATTTTTGGTAATAGATTATGTTTCAAGAACATTGTTTGACAATGTAAATTTTGAAAACTGAAAATGTGTTGATATACAAGTTCTTGTGTTTAACTTAGTGCTAGTTTCTATGGTTAAAATGATGTTTCACGCAAGTGACAAAGCTTTAAACATCCATATGGAATAATTTGGCAATACACTAAGCATATTCATTAAGTAGTCAAGTGTCGCAAACTTACCGATTACTGACAATTCAGTGATACACATCTTCGACAAATGGAGTTAATTATGACTAAAATACAGGTGGTCGTGCGGTGTAGAGCGCCAACCGGAGAGTCCCGCGTTCGAACCTCAGTTAAGTCCCCTTAAGTCCACCCAGCTTTAAATGGGTACCTGACTC
>JAGDYQ010000044.1:4185619-4199929 GCA_021962125.1 Bulinus truncatus | reverse complement strand
GACGTTCGTAAGAGTCGTTGTCATGGAAACAGGCGTCGTTTTGATTTTCGTATAAATAGCCAACTTCACCAGTGCATTTCAATTTAGTTATAAAAAATTAAGTGTTATAGGGTCAAATGTTGCGGCTATATAAATATCATTCGTTTAGTTATGACTACTAGGTCGAAAAGTGTTGTTCATTTAACTGGCACAGAAGTTGACACAACTCCTGTTTATTGAGCTAGGTACTTCCCCTAATAGAGCCTACAGGCCAATTGTATGTTTACAAACACAGCCGCCTGGCAGTCAGTTGGTACTTTTTTTTCATGACCTATTTCTTTGATTGTATACTGTCCAGTTGACATGCCAATGTTTATTGAGCTAGGTACTTCCCCTAATTTAGACTACTGGCCAATGGTATGTTTACAAACACAGCCGTCTGGTTGACATTCGGTAGAATTTTTTCATGAGGAGATACTAATGTCCATTGAGCTAGGTACTTCCCCTAATTGAGCCTACTGGCCAATGATATTTTTACAAACACAACCGTCTTCAATAAGATATTTGGGGGGTAATACAACTGGACTGGATGTTCTGCTATTCAAGAGCTTTAAGACGTTTCGGGCAAAAATAAGACAGGTAGAATTTATTATGTGCCACGATGTTCGACTGGAGCAAAACCTCAAGCCATTAAAAGAAGAAGTAATCACATTTTGTTCAAATATCCTCCAAATGAAAGGCAACTCAAGATATTTGCCACGTGAAGATAACAAAGAACTTCTGACTCTGAATCTCTCCCCCCCCCCCTGGGTGCGTCTTCGTGTTCCAGGAACTTATCACCATGCAAGGTGGATAGTAATCTACATCATGAAGATTTATCTCTTCCGTCATCAATTTAAGCTAACTTAGCATAAAAACAGATCAGTTGTTGAATTTGGTATCTTTGCATCCTTAGTTTACATTAAAGCTTGGATTCAATGTCTCATTCTAGCAGACGCACTTCTGAATGATCTGGATTTCATCAAGCTTCTTATTGATAATAAGAATGTTTTTCCCTTCATTTCTCAAACAGGATTGAAAACATTTGTTCGACATCTCTAGTACCTTAGTGCACAACTCATTCTTCTGGTTCTCTTTTCTCAACGTGTCCCAGTGGATGAGAGAAACAGCCTTTCTGCTTGCTTGAGGCAAATCATGGAGAAATCTTCTGATGATCAGAAAGAAGAAAGGTGATCCTTCAGCACTTCATTTTGTGACATTTAAGGATTTTGTGACCTCGTCATCACTGCTCTTCGTGAATGCTCTTCTGCTTCCCACAAATTTTCTCATGACTGATGCTTTCACCTGGCAACAAACTCCATCCTTTCAGAAGTCAACAGCAGTGATCTCTTCCTTGAAAGTTGTCAATGACTGTGCTGCGCGGGGAACTGCACTGGCGTCATCATTCAACTCTACTCTTACCAAATCAGAAGAGGAAAAGCAGTACTTGCTGCAAATTGTTGAACAGCATCGCAGAGAGTTTCCAGATGCAAAAAAATCAACTGTGCTGAAGAGATCGCAACTTAGAACTACTCTGTAATACAGTCAGGTTAATGTGTCATGTAACTTGCATTATTTTACTGTTTAACTACTACTGTGTAATATATTTGATCTTTGTTTCTAAATAACAGCATTTTAAACCTTGCAAACTTTTCATCTAATGCAACTGCCGAATACCATAAAACACGAGATAACAAGTGCACTGAGACAGTATTTATAGGAGCCCAAATGGTGTTAAATTTGGTATACAAATGTTTTAAATCACAGTGAACCAGAAAACTAAAATGCTCGTGATAAAAAATCAACTTTATATTTTCCCATTATAAAGTGAGCCACCCTAATATATATATATATATATATATATATATATATATATATATAGTTTGCAATGCCATACACATTCGAATATAATTCTTCTTCTTTATGTCCAGTATACATCAATGACCTACAGTGTTCGTGTTAAAGACGTGATGCAACGCAGTGAAATTCATCTACAGGACCTAAATCAATCTCAGTTTCAAAGAAGTGTGTGGAATTTGTTTCCAGTTAACATCCACAATTATAGATATTTTTCCTGTCTGTCGCAAAAGTATGTGGCAAACAAAATAGATTTTAAAAATTGAATGGCACCGTTCCACCCAAAGCGCATTTTCTTTGCTTAAATCGATATATATATATTTATTTATTTATTTATAATACCATATAAAAAGGAAATGCTGAACACTTTTCCGTCCGTTAAATTGGTGGGCATCTTTGAAAAAATGTATACACTTATTTTGTAAAGATCCTAACAGAAATAATTTTAATTCAGTCTTTCTTTTGTCTTTCTGTCTGTCATCTCTACCAACTTTTCTCCCTTTTCTGTCAAAAAAAAAAACAGACAACAACAACCAACAAAACAACTAATTTTATATTCCAGAGACTATTCAAACGTCATTGACAGCTGTGACCTTACATCTGACCTAGATCTATCTATTGTCAAATACTGTGAAGATCTCCCTGACAACGTACCCCTGGTGTATTTGAACAAACGAATTTATAAAAATATTTTTTGCTTTATGTGCAGGACGGTAAGTTTTTTTTTTTTTTTTAAATTTGGTCTGGACTTTCGATATAATGGAAGTATTCTCGACTGTGTTAACATTCAATATGTATGTATGTATGTATGTATGTATGTATCTATGTGTGTGTCTGTGTATGTATGCATGCATGCATGTATGTATGTATATAAGTATGTATGTATGTATGTATGTATGTATGTATGTATGTATGTATGTGTGTGTGTGTGTATGTATGCATGCATGCATGTATGTATGTATATAAGTATGTATGTATGTATGTATGTATGTATGTGTGTGTGTGTGTGTATGTATGCATGCATGCATGTATGTATGTATATAAGTATGTATGTATGTATGCATGTATACATGTATGTATGTATGTATGTATGTATGTATGCATGTATGTATGTATGTATATAAGTATGTATGTATGTATGTATGTATGTATGTGTGTGTGTGTGTGTATGTATGCATGCATGCATGTATGTATGTATATAAGTATGTATGTATGTATGTATGTATGCATGTATACATGTATGTATGTATGTATGTATTAATGTATCTGTATGCATCTATCTATCTATCTATCTATCTATCTATCTATCTATCTATCTATCTATCTATCTATCTATCTATCTATCTATCTATCTATCTATCTATCTATCTATCTATCTATCTATCTATCTATCTATCTATCTATCTATCTATCTATCTATCTATCTATCTATCTATCTATCTATCTATCTATCTATCTATCTATCTATCTGTCTGTCTGTCTGTCTGTCTGTCTATCTATCTATCTATCTATCTATCTATCTATCTATCTATCTATCTATCTAATTAACTAATTATCTACCTATCTTTTTATCTACCTATATATCTATATCTATTTATCCATCTGTCTGACTCTATATCTATCTACCTATCTATTCATCTTTCTATTTTCTATCAGCTGGTTCTAGCCTATTGATCTGCCAGTCTATTTAATAAAACATCTAACTATTTATCCATCTCTGTCAATATATCTGTAAGTCAGCCGTTAAGTCTGTCTGTTCATATTATCGTACTGTAATTATATCAATTTCCCATTGTCTGTCAATATAGCCTTATCTGAGAATGAACATCAAATAATATTTTAAAGCGGCCCGCATTTAACTTGATGGTCTTGTAATATTTTTGTTTCAAACCTACGTCCCTGTGCCTAACCAAGCTTAGGCGGCAAATATATTGTTTACCCCCCCCCCCCGAGCGACAGATAGACTATATGCGACACTGAGTGCGATAAAGTGTTTACTTACATGAGACCCCACTTAAATGTGTAAATGTATAATTCAATTCAATGAGCCTAGTTTGTAAATCAACAGGGTCATTGCCTGGACTTGAAATGTCCACTAGGTCACGTGATACAGAAGTCAACCTGTACACCAGGTACAGACGTGCCCGCTAAAGGTGGTTTTAGTCTGCGCCTATGGTTTCAGTTGAATGTCGTTTACGGTGATTTGACCCCGAAGTCAACAATGATGAACGTTTTGGATGCTTTAACATTACAGGTAATACAGTTGTTTACATTACAGGTAATACAGTTTTTTACACTACAGGTAATACAGTTGTTTACTTTACAGGTAATACAGTTGTTTACATTACAGGTAATACAGTTGTTTACATTACAGGTAATACAGTTGTTTACATTACAGGTAATACATTTGTTTACATTACAGGTAATACAGTTGTTTACATTACAGGTAATACAGTTGTTTAGATTTTGCAATAATAAAATGTAATATAATTATTAGAAGCATTAACATTACAGGTAATACAATGGTTTAAGAAGCTTTAAAATTAAATGCAATACATTTGTTTAGATAGATTAAATATTACAAGTAATATAACTCTTTAGAAGCATTAACATAAAATGTAATAGGATGGTTTCGGAGGCATTACCATTAAAGGAAATACAATTATTTAAGTAGCATTAACATTACACACAATATAGAAACTAGCAACAGAGTAATTCAACTGTGAACCACTGGTGTCAGACAGTTAAAGATCTGAATTTGAATCTTAAATACCCATTTATCATGTCATTTATCAATTTATCATGTCATTTATCATGTCATTTATCATGTCATTTCAGATGTTAGCCAGCCTGCAAGAGTACAGTCAGAACATTTTCCTTCTTGTCGGGGCCAAATATAACGACACACTGACAACACAGAAATTCAAACCGCCGTACAAATCACACATTTTCAGAGTAGAGAGTCGTTTCCAGGCCAAGCCAAAAGTTATTTTGACAGATGTCCATGTAAATTTAATTGGCAAATTAATCAACCAAAACATAAGCGTCGTAACAGAACAGTATGAACTTTTCATTTTTCGGAGCTTCAATGTATTGAACAGTATCGCATTCGACCAATCAGTATTTGATCTTATCATCAACGAATCATGTGATCGAACTCTCAATCCAATGTTTCACCGTGTGGATCGAAATCTCACTGAGTTTACCAACACATACCTTGTTAAATATCAACAGTTTTATTATCTGGATCACGCGCTACAATTATTCACACAAAAAAGCGACTGTAATAAAACCAAAGAATTAGAGAAAGGTGATGATTTTGAATTTTGGGAGAAATTTACAAATATATCCGAGGTATTGCTGTGTTTGTATGTCAGCTTTGATCAATCAGCCTATGAGGTGACAGTTAACGAAACAGTTTTACCACCGGATATCACAATAGCCATATCATTAGGTTCTCTAAAGATAAGTATCACTGATAAAGAAGATTTCAAGTGGCTAGAAATTGACGAAAACAGCACGTTAAATGTATGCCGAGAATTATTAGACAGGAAAATAAAAGAATTTCTAGATAGAGTACAAGATACGTTTGATTTATCTTTGCCTGAGTATGTCGTTACCATAGTTTGTTTTGCAGCTTCCATGGCTTGTCTCATTCTGACTTTACTGACGTACTTCCTGTTTCCTGTATTGAGAAATGATGCGGGTATAAACAACATGTTTCTCAGCGGTAGTCTACTCTTGGCGCAGGTTTCTGTCTTAGTTAGCTCACACATGTAAGTATTAGTCTATAATGTCTTGACAGATAACAATATTGTTTACATAGATAGTTTTAATACACACAGGCTGAATCAACGGCGGGCCAACCCTTTTTTTTTTATGTCCATATTTTTGGGGGCGCCAAATATTTTCCTCTGCGCCCGGGCGCCCCAACGTACAATAGTCCGTATTATTTCTGTTTGTTATTAATACGTTTAGCTAATATTTTCATAAAGAGGTACGAAAACAATCGGAAAGGGTTAGAAAAGTTGAACTGTTACTTGGCAGTTCCTCCTCCGACCTCCTCCCCCCCCCCCACATACCTCTCACATGCTTTAGTCACGTGACGAGCCGATAGTCGCCTAGTTTGCCTATTCTGTCCGAACCCTCTACCTTATTAATTACAAAACAGATTGAACCCCCTACCTTATCAATAATAAAACAAGTTGAACCCCCTACCTTATTAATTACAAAACAGGTTGAACCCCCTACCTCATTAATTATAAAACAGGTTGAACCCCCTACCTTATTAATTACAAAACAGGTTGAACCCCCTACCTTATTAATTACAAAACAAAATCTTTAGACGCACTAAATTTCCCCAAGATCATTTTTTCGAATTTATTTTATTTACAGCGTCATGTAAAATGCTTCAACTACGACCGTCGGGCTATATAGAAGTGTAATGACTAAAAATAGCTCTGACCTCCGTGCGTGTTATCTAATACATGAACTGTACCTCCGTGCGTGTTATCTAATACATGAACTGTACCTCCGTGCGTGTTATCTAATACATGAACTGTACCTCCGTGCGTGTTATCTAATACATGAACTTTACCTCCGTGCGTGTTATCTAATACATGAACTGTACCTCCGTGCGTGTTATCTAATACATGAACTGTACCTCCGTGCGTGTTATCTAATACATGAACTGTACCTCCGTGCGTGTTATCTAATACATGAACTGTACCTCCGTGCGTGTTATCTAATACATGAACTGTACCTCCGTGCGTGTTATCTAATACATGAACTGTACCTCCGTGCGTGTTATCTAATACATGAACTGCACCTCCGTGTGTGTTATCTAATACATGAACTGTACCTCCGTGCGTGTTATCTAATACATGAACTGTACCTCCGGCGTGTTATCTAATACATGAACTGTACCTCCGTGCGTGTTATCTAATACATGAACTGTACCTCCGTGCGTGTTATCTAATACATGAACTGTACCTCCGTGCGTGTTATCTAATACATGAACTGTACCTCCGTGCGTGTTATCTAATACATGAACTGTACCTCCGTGCGTGTTATCTAATACATGAACTGTACCTCCGTGCGTGTTATCTAATACATGAACTTTACCTCCGTGCGTGTTATCTAATACATGAACTGTACCTCCGTGCGTGTTATCTAATACATGAACTGTACCTCCGTGCGTGTTATCTAATACATGAACTGTACCTCCGTGCGTGTTATCTAATACATGAACTGTACCTCCGTGCGTGTTATCTAATACATGAACTTTACCTCCGTGCGTGTTATCTAATACATGAACTGTACCTCCGTGCGTGTTATCTAATACATGAACTGTACCTCCGTGCGTGTTATCTAATACATGAACTGTACCTCCGTGCGTGTTATCTAATACATGAACTGTACCTCCGTGCGTGTTATCTAATACATGAACTGTACCTCCGTGCGTGTTATCTAATACATGAACTGTACCTCCGTGCGTGTTATCTAATACATGAACTGTACCTCCGTGCGTGTTATCTAATACATGAACTGCACCTCCGTGTGTGTTATCTAATCACATGAACTGTACCTCCGTGCGTGTTATCTAATACATGAACTGTACCTCCGTGCGTGTTATCCTAATTTGACATGAACTGTACCTCCGTGCGTGTTATCTAATACATGAACTGTACCTCCGTGCGTGTTATCTAATACATGAACTGTACCTCCGTGCGTGTTATCTAATACATGAACTGTACCTCCGTGGGTGTTATCTAATACATGAACTGTACCTCCGTGCGTGTTATCTAATACATGAACTTTACCTCCGTGCGTGTTATCTAATACATGAACTGTACCTCCGTGCGTGTTATCTAATACATGAACTGTACCTCCGTGCGTGTTATCTAATACATGAACTGTACCTCCGTGCGTGTTATCTAATACATGAACTGTACCTCCGTGCGTGTTATCTAATACATGAACTTTACCTCCGTGCGTGTTATCTAATACATGAACTGTACCTCCGTGCGTGTTATCTAATACATGAACTGTACCTCCGTGCGTGTTATCTAATACATGAACTGTACCTCCGTGTGTGTTATCTAATACATGAACTGTACCTCCGTGCGTGTTATCTAATACATGAACTGTACCTCCGTGTGTTTTCTAATACATGAACTGTACCGTTGTGTGTTATATAATACATGAACTGTACCTTTCTTTGTATATTTATATAATAAATAATGTATGGTGTTGTAATTGGAAACATTTAAACACGAGGAGCCAAAAATAAAACAGCCAAAACGGAAAGTCACCCGGGTTGGAGGGAGGGGGTGGGGTTGAAGCATATGTCAGTCACCATGGGTTTTCTTGGACCTTATCGATGTCTCTTAGCTCAGTAAAGAGAAAAAAATAATCACATGATTTATTTGTGTGCTTAAAGAAAAAGGCAGTTAGTCATTGCTGAGCTAGACATACAAACCCATTGTCAATTAATGCTCTGAAACGAATGTCTGTTTTTTTTTTATTTTATTATTTTTATTGACACTATTGTCATGTGACACTAATCGGTCCAAATATCGTCCAGTGACAGAATGAACGCAGCCTGCACTGCTGTCGGGATCGCGACCCATTGGCTTTGGCTGTGGATGTTCTCCTGGAGCTTCATCTGTAGCCACAGAATGTTCCAAGTTTTTACCGCGACCAGCAACACAAGACACGAGAGTACTAACGTCACCGGCAGGGTTAGGAGAAGGACTGTCGTGTCACTGCTGCCCCCGACAATGGTCACCCTCTGTGTAGTTTTGGTGAGTTACGTGACGTCAGAGGGATCAAACATCGGTTATGGAACTTCGTCATGCTACTTGGACTCAGGCGATCTTATTGGTGGGTAATTGTACAATTTGTATAGTAGTAACTAAACCGTATGCCAAACATGTAGCGTATCGCTTAACTGGCAGGCACTCACTAACGTCTCTCTTTTTTTTTTTATTTTTAAATACGTCATGTTGAACATCATAAAACATAAAATGAAGAACTGTTTGGAAAGGAGCCCCATTAAAATATTATTAATGAATTAAGATAGATCAATGATAAGGTGTTGTCTGCGCAAATTATGTAGGCTATAGATGAATGTTAGGTTCAGAGTTTAATAGTCGGGAGTTGTTTTTTAATTAGGATTGTGTACCCATAATGTTGATTATTTACTTTTGGGTGAATTATATAACATGTATACTTTATTTGATGTATTATTACGTGTCCCTATTATCAAATGTATTTTCGCTACAATAATTTGTTCATGTCTTTTGATTACACAGTTATGCAATTTGTGTTCACAATTAATTTTTTTCAACTTCCACTGCGTGCCTACTAGCCGGACCGGGTACCGAGTACCGGGCCTTTGTTTACTAGTATTTAAAATAAAAATGTTACACATTTAATCTCGAAACTTATTATACAAGAGATCAATTATCAGATTGTGTGTGTGTGTGTGTGTGTGTGTATTAAGGCGCGTCAGAAAGGGGCGACTGAGCTATAGCATTCAATTGTCTGCTCACACAAACAAATGTATAATTTTATTAGAAAATAAGGGAGTGATTACATCTGTCACTTAGTGAGGAAGTGATTACATCTGCAACATAGCAAGGAAATGATTACATCTGTCACTTAGTGAGGAAGTGATTACATCTGCCACATAGCAAGGAAATGATTACATCTGTCACTTAGTGAGGAAGTGATTACATCTGTCACTTAGTGAGGAAATGATTACATCTGTCACTTAGTGAGGAAGTGATTACATCTGTCACTTAGTGAGGAAGTGATTACATCTGTCACTTAGTGAGGAAATGATTACATCTGTCACATAGCAAGGAAATGATTACATCTGTCACTTAGTGAGGAAGTGATTACATCTGTCACTTAGTGAGGAAGTGATTACATCTGTTACTTAGTGAGGAAGTGATTACATCTGTCACTTAGTGAGGAAGTGATTACATCTGTCACTTAGTGAGGAAGTGATTACATCTGTCACTTAGTGAGGAAGTGATTACATCTGTCACTTAGTGAGGAAGTGATTACATCTGTTACTTAGTGAGGAAGTGATTACATCTGTCACTTAGTGAGGAAGTGATTACATCTGTCACTTAGTGAGGAAGTGATTACATCTGTCACTTAGTGAGGAAGTGATTACATCTGTCACTTAGTGAGGAAGTGATTACATATTTTACTTAGTGGTTTGCTAGTTCAGCAGGCATGGCTGCACACATTTTAAATGTGGTCAGTAACACACTGGCGCAACCTCACCTACCCCCCCACCCCCACCCCTCATCTCTAATGACCCGCTGAGCCCCAGGCGAGCCCTCCCCTGTCTCACAGAAATAAAATTACGGACCTAAGTTTATCAACGATTTTATTTTTCTTTCAGTGATCTGCGTCGTTGCGCCATTGATTCTCATCACTTGCAGTAACTTGACATTTTTTCTCATCACCGTCTACAAAATCTACCAGACACGACATCTCCAGTCCTCTAGCACCAGTGTAATCAATGAAAACAACAAGTACCTGTTTATTTACGCCAAACTGTCCACTCTGACTGGAGCCTTCTGGACAGTGGCCGTAGTGGCGGAAGCTTTGGACAATGACGTACTGCAGTAAGTTGTTTAAAGGCCTTATCGTCGTCAGAGATCACGTGACTTGGGGGGTTTCATCGATGTCCATGTGAAGGACATGTTTAGACAATATGATGGAGGACATTATAGACAATAAGGTCTAGGACATGTTTAGACAATATGATGGAGGACATTATAGACAATAAGGTCTAGGACATGTATAGACAATATGATGGAGGACATTATAGACAATAAGGTCTAGGACATGTATAGACAATATGATGGAGGACATTATAGACAATAAGTTCTAGGACATGTATAGACAATATGATGGAGGACATTATAGACAATAAGGTCTAGGACATGTATAGACAATATGATGGAGGACATTATAGACAATAAGGTCTAGGACATGTATAGACAATATGATGGAGGACATTATAGAAATAAGGTCTAGGACATTATAGACAATAAGGTCTAGGACATTATAGACAATACGGTCTAGGACATTATAGACAATAAGGTCTAGGACATGTATAGACAATATAGAACAAATGTGAATCTAATTAAAAAAAATGATAAATTTCGAATATCTAATTGTCATATGATTATATATTTGAAAAATGATATTTGAAAGTCATAAAATTATTTTTTATTTTATTTTAAAACTGGAAAAAAAAAGTGTAGCTTTCTCCCATAATGTGAAAATAATGAGATCGTATGTGAATAGAAGGATATTTAATCGATATAAATGACTTACTTGATTTAATTCAATGAACCTCTGGCCGAACATAGGGTCTATACAACCACTCTCTATCGCACTCTATTTTGGGAGGCATCTTTCAGTTCCCCCCCCCCCCACCAGTCCCCACCCCCATGTCTTGTTGCAAGTTTTCATCTCTTTTTCCCACTAATCGATATACGCATGCTTTCAAATTTATTTGTTCCCTTTGAAAAAATAGATAATAGAGATTACTTTTGTTAAATGTTTCTAAATATTTTCCTTGGGGAGATTCCTACGCTTATCGGCGCATGGTTACAAAAATGACCTCTCCAGGCTACGTAAACTCGTTTAGGAGAGGGTAGCATAGATGAACACAAATGATCAACTAAGTCTCAAGTCTAAGAAGCGGTTTAAAAATGTACCGTTTTTTTTTGGGGGAGGGGGAGGGTGGGTTAATGGCGGGTGGGGCGTTGTGCTAAACCACACAATCCCTTCATATGCCGAGGCTATAGAAACAGATGAACTCTACACTTCATCTGTCCCCCGTGGTCCCTTAGGGTTAGAGGAACTTTACTTAGAACTACAGTTTACCATACTGATCTTTATGAAATAATTTTCAAAGGCATAAATAAAGCAAGGCTTTCCAGATTGATATTGTCTTTCGTATATTTTTTTTTTTTTAAATTATCAATTTTTAATCTTCTTCACACGTGAGTAGGGTAATTTATTGTAACTACTCTCAAACTTAAAATGTTATTTATTGAAATTATCTTGCATTGACAATGATGGTATTTTATCGAGCATATTTAGGCTAACTATTTAGCCCAACCGTTAGCGTCGGTCTTAACTATTCCATCTCATTTCTTCCACAGGTATATCTCTATTGTTCTCAACGGCCTACAGGGTGTTACCATCTTCATTTCATTCACCTGTAACAAACGAGTTATCGCACTGTACTCTTCTCTGATACATTTCCGTCAAAATAAAAATACTCAAATTACAGACAACACTCTGAATTGACCATCGGGAATTATTTTTTTTTTGGCCTAGACTGTTTGACATCCACATTCTGAAATGCTTACTCTAATACTGCTAGTAGCACCAGGCCTATAACTGTAGACTTCTAATAGCGCTAGGTCTACAATAAGGAAAGGAAAGCTTGAACACTCTAAGACCCCCTCCCCCCCCCCCTTACACACACACCCTCCCGGGTCTAAATATACCTTGCAATAGGAGTTGCATCAGTTGAGAGGGGGGAGGGAGGGTGGGTCTCCAAAGCCGTTCATATATAAAGATACGGAGGTTCATGTTGGGACTTTTAAATTTTGTGTTAGCTGTTAAGATCAATAACACAGCTAACCTGACCCCCCCCCCCCCATTTTCTAGATCTTTGGTCTAGCCCGTAACATTAGCCAAAAGGAAAGGATATTGGCGCCCCTTGTCAGGGCCTCATGAATGAAAATCACTCAGTAGTTAAGGATTAAACGGGGATGAGCCCTGCGCTATTCAAAGATTTTTGGATGACCTAATATTTGCCATGGTGACACAGCGTTTTTGCGCATGATCGCTGAACGAAACTTTGACCATATAACGTCATATAGGAAGAGGGGGCTTCGGTAATAATTACTTCGTGAACGGTCCCCAAATTAATACTGACACGTCTTCAACCCCATACATTCCGAAGTAAAAACTAAAAAAAAAGTAATTTCAGTGATCGAGCAGCGGCGTAGCGAGCTTAACTCGCGCCCAGGGCACAATACCTTTTTAGCGCTCCCTCCCCCCAATTCGAAAATTATATAATATTATATGTAAAATATATCATTTGGCGCCCCTTTGTGAGTAGCGCTCGGGGCATCAAGCGCCCCCCCTTTTCCTCTCTCACTACGCCACTGTAATCGAATTCGGTAGACTGGTGACAACCAAAATACAGAAAACAGCATTCCGCTGTGAACAAAGCAACTTCGAAATTAATTTTTTTTTCATAATTATTTTGTCGTTAAGCACATTTTAATTATCTTAATATGATATTTGTTTGAACAAATAAAGCTATTTTATAAATAGTCTGATGTTAAAGCTTTCTTAAAATCTCTCTCTCTCTCTCTCTTTTTTTATAATTAAGATTTAGTATTTCTGTTTTAGCAGATGTAGATGTCTAGTATCTTTTTTTACCAATGCAACAAATGATTAACATATTAAATAAAGAATAAAACTTACACAACAAATGATTAACATATTAAATAAAGAATAAAACTTACGCAACAAATGATTAACATATTAAATAAAGAATAAAACTTACGCAACAAATGATTAACATATTAAATAAAGAATAAAACTTACGCAACAAATGATTAACATATTAAATAAAGAATAAAACTTACGCAACAAATGATTAACATATTAAATAAAGAATAAAACTTACGCAACAAATGATTAACATATTAAATAAAGAATAAAACTTACGCAACAAATGATTAACATATTAAATAAAGAATAAAACTTACGCAACAAATGATTAACATATTAAATAAAGAATAAAACTTACGCAACAAATGATTAACATATTAAATAAAGAATAAAACTTAAGTCAGGTGGGCCTAATCATTAAAAATAGTTGGACCTGAAAATTTACACAAAGACCTGAAAGAAAAAAACCCAATGTCTGAGTTTAAAATACCCAGATCGACAGTCGTGTTCTCTACACCAGTGATCCCCAACCTTTTTTCTCGCCGCGGTCCGCTGGCGGGTAGGGGAGGGGGGTGGGGTGGACGTTAACCTCCCGTCCATGAATAATCGTCATATCCAGAGGGAAGTACACCACAGTAAATTAAAAGGAAATTATTTCATATTTTTGGGCGGCACAGTACCATGTGAACCCCTGGACCGGCAACGGTCCGCGTCCCGTCGGTTTGGGGGGGGGGCACTGAACTACACCATCCACCCACCAAGTCCGTTTCAAAATGTGTGTGTGTGGGTGTGTGTGTGTGAATTGCGGTGAGGGGGATTCCATTTGAACATGTGAGTGTGTGGTGGTGGTGGTGGTGGTGGTGGGAGGGGGGAGATGATGAGTGATACTTTATTTGTTTGATGTATTATTATTATTACTAA